>CAKNYM010009746.1:0-25777 GCA_932195095.1 Andricus curvator | reverse complement strand
AGCTACAGATTATTTTGAACATCGTTTTTCCATTTCGCCCCACTGTGGGTCGGTTTGATTATGAATGAAAAAGCAAGATATATGTTCCAAAAACGACTTAGATACTTTTCTTCTCCCCTTTTCAGATAGTTGGAAAAAATCATTCTGATTGTATGATTTATTAGAAAGATATGGAAATATACGCTGAAGTAAAGGAATTTCCTTCTTCATTTTAAATCAAATACAACTTTAGTTATTTTTATCTATTATTTCTATTATACGATGAACAGAAACGAGCGTGAAGCGCGAGGTTGACATGATGTTTAAACCAAATATCGAGCGCGAAGCGCGAGTGTCTTGATGAGAATGTGTTCCTTAAGGTCGATAGAACCTTAAGTAAATTAGTTCTTCTTTTTATGTAAAACTGACATAATTAAACCAAAATCAGGTCATAACGATGACCTGCAAGCTCAAACTTGCGAGCGAAGCATCCCGCGCGCGAAACGCTCGATGATAATGTACCCGCGAGGCAGGCAGATTTTTTAAAATGAAAATGTAACAATTCCAGATGAAAATTCATCGTTTGAGTTGAAGGATCATCTTTTTAGTTCAAAACGTAACTATTTTGATGAAAATTCGTTTTTTCGTTCTGTTTAAAATTATTTCTTTTCACTGAAAATGAACTTTTAGCTTGATAGTTCATGGACTTGGATTAACTTTTTTTTCTTTCATGACTGAAAAATCTTTATTTTTTGAAAATTCATCTTTTGGGTTTTAAAATTCATATTATTTTCAACTTTTGATTTAAATTGAGAAAATAATTAATTTATTTCAACAGGAATAATTGTTTAAGCAATTTACATTTTGGGAACAACTGAATAATCACGAAAAATTAAATTCCCGACTGACTAATACCTGAACAACAAAATATTGAAAATAGAACATTCTCTGAATTATAACATTGCCGAAAATTACAAATTCTCGAATAATATAATTGTCGACAATTTATAATATTCTCAAATTTCAATATTCCCGATAGTAAATAATTCCGAATCTAAACCACTACAAATTCTTTACATAATAAAATAATAAATAAAATACTTTTAGATAATGAACATATTTTTTATTTTATTATTCATTTAATCTTAACACATCTCAACTTCATATAATTTAATTTAACAATAATTTCGTCAATTTTACTTGGAGGGGTAACTGTTTTTGGGAATTTAAAAATTCGGCAATATTATAAACTGGTAGAAATTTCTGATTGTCCTCTCTAGAATATCTTCCAAATTGATTCACATTTTTCTTAACAATTAAAAGAATTCTTCAAATCTAAAAAAAAATGCCGTAAAGTCTTCTAGATTCTTTTTAAAATTTTAGAAATGTTTTGAAATATTTTGAAATGATCTTAAACATTCTCTTAATATTGCTTAAGTTGATGATATCTTTTTTTTAAATTTAATTACCGAAGGAATAATTTAGTATATTATTTTAAATGGTAATAATGATATTATAGCGTCATAATTATTGTTTTCATGCAGTGAGCTCTATTATTCGATATACGGAAAAAATTCGAAATTTTTTCTAGACTCTCGGTTCTAGGATTTTCTTTCGAAAATTATTTATTTAATGTTAAAGGCCAGAAAAAGATTCATCACGATATTCTTATCGGAAGTCTATGTTTTATTTACCCATGAAGTTTTTCGTACAATTCCACATCATATTGGAATATAATCATGAAACGAAAGTATTCGCCTAAAAGATATGGTAAATGTTGCCTAGCATTTTATTTACAGCATTTTGCTACTGATTTTATGATTCTCTTGTATCCGATGAAGATTCTAATATAGGGCAAACCACCCTACAGTAGATAGGAAAAACTTCAACAGCATTTATCTGCATCACTTTCCGAAAATAAAGAAGGATGATCATTGTTAAATAAAGCTTACATATTCAATTGAGTATTCCTATAGACAAAAAATATCATGGAATTAATTAATTAGCTGTATTGAACATTTTTATTATACCTGGTCAAGGGTACGATTTGGACACCTTAGTCCATCAATAGATAATCGTTTCTGGTATTGCTCCTGGGCAAGTCGGAATACTCAATTCTGCATAATTATAATTTATCATTAGTATACTTACATTAAAAGTCAATTCATTGAGTAAATAATAGTAATAATAGTTTAAACTATGATTATTTTACAAAAAACGCAAAAGTTTTAATTATTGACATTTTGTTGCCTCTGATATTTCGTAAGATTGGTACGATTGGTACGAGATGTTTAATCTTCATACAATTTAACCGGACTTGCGATGACAGAAAAGTGATTTTTTACATACCTTAATCCTAAGAATTATATCTTTTCCAAAAGGCTCCTTAAAACACAATTAAAATTTATGAGAATTAAAACTTCGAGCTTTCATTCTAATGTATAAACGTGTCATAAAAATGTTTTATTAAGTTAAAAAGTATGAATAATTAAAACAATTTCCCGGACTTTTATGAAGAAAACCCACTTTTTTCTGTTTAATTAATTAATTCGAATGCGGACCACGTTTTTAAGGAAAATTTTATTCATTACATATTAAGTACGCAAAAAACAAGATTTTTTTGCAAAAGGCGCCAAAGAATTGTTTTCATTTTTATCTTAAAATATTCTTGATATTTTCGGGAACTATCGGATAAATGATTTTCATTCACCCACGTACTTAGGAAAAATTTCGAAAAAATCCAATTGTCTTTTCAACGCCCGGTTCTCGGATTTTCTTTTACTAATTACATGTACTCGATGTCAGCCAATATCACAAATCGAATATGTGATATCCTGAAAAAAATCGCTCAAACATAATTTTTAGTGAAAAAGAGAAATAGTATAGATTGTGTAAAATTTTCAACTCATTTTAGATAAAAAGGAGGGAATATTGTGAAACTTGGATGTAGGCTACGTGACCTCCACCAATATAAAGTATTTACTGCACTAAAACGGAAAAATAAGAATTATTTACACTTTAATTTATTTAACCTTACTTTATTCATATCAAAAGCATACGTTTCACAATATTTCTGTTTTATTTTTTCAGCAGAATAGAAAATTTTACACAATCGTGTTCTTAAATTAGACGTTCTTATTATCACGTATCTCACATTTAAACATTTCTTTCAATCAATATATACACTTGGATAGTCTTCCTTGTTAATAGAGGTCAAAATAAAAAAGAGGGAGTAAGGCTTTTAGGCTCCAGAGGAAAAAATGATTTCAAAACTCAAAAGTTTCTGAACCTCTATGCCCAGTATTCATCTACTTAAAAAATTTTTGTAACGGAAGAGCTATTCAAACAAAACAAAACTTTGAATAAGACAGCAAAATTTTACTTTAAATTAAAGACATTTTTTATCAACTGAAAAAATGGTTTGATTTTAATTCCTTTGCAGCCTTATTGTGCCCAGTCCTTTAAACATATATTTGTCTCTTCAATTCATGGTGCAAATATGTACCGTTAATCATTTAAATGTTGATAAAAAACACATTTTCACCGTTGCAAAATTGTAAAAAGATAAAATAATTAAATACAATGTTTCTTTTAGTCCAAGGGTTTCTGCTAGCCACACCTTCTAAATTATATGCTTGCGAATTCAAGGCTCCACCAAAACTGATTGATTTTTTCCAATCATTCAAGTAATTTGAGCTGAAAAAAAATGGGAAATTACTTTAGGTAAGTTATAAGTCTGGTCACTGATCACTAAATTTGAATCAGTGAACTTACGTTATGAACCTGTAAAAATTCTTATTGATTTGATTCAGTAACCCTTTTTTCATTATTCTAAGTTCAAAAATTAAGAAGGTCTTACGCAACATCTTCCTCAATAAAAAAAATTTCAGAGAACTAGATATCTGCGATATACGATGTTTTTACTTTCGTAACATGTTATTTCAAGTAAATAAGCAACGAATAATGCGACTGATAATATTTCATCATTTTTGTTCTCGAATGATCTACCACTAAATTAATCTCGCTACTTACACAATAGAAAATGTTATCTGAAACATTATTTCTTTTAAACATGCTTCCAGCACGATTTTTAAAATTAAAATAACACCAAATTCGAGGAATTAATAGAATTATACTCTCGTAAACGATATTGTCCTTCATTATAAAGAACCATTGTACTTTCAAATAATACATTTTTTGTGATCCTTCACAGAAAAAACAGAAGATAAACTTTACATCGATTTCTGACGGAAAATTCTCGCAACAAAAATTAACTTCAGAGGATAAACTTTACACAGATATCGGTTAAACTTTCTTTTGTTTTTCCATGACAAACACATGTATTTTGAAACACGCGAAGTTGGCTGAACAAAACTTTATCGCTCTAAAAAATTTCCTGCAACAAATTTTATTCTTAGTTTTTTCTGTGTTATTGTCCTTTTGAGTAAGCGAAAACTTTGAAATCATTTAAAATTTCGTGATCCAAAAATCTTTGAAAATCTGACTTCGCGATCTAAAGATTCCAAACCTCTTACTGGGATCCTCTGGATTTCATATGATCTCTTATAATTTATAAGATATAAGTTTTGGGCTTTTACAAAATCCATGGAAAAATTTTCATGAACTTTCAGGAATTATCCCTATTTTGCAATAGCTTCTCACAATGTTAGCCAAATTCATAGTGCAGGCAAGGGTTACTTGTTATAGAATTTTGTTGTATTTTTTACAATTATTATTATAACATTAATGCCACGCATCATGAAGAAGACAATGGTCTCTAAAATCTCAACTGTTCTGTATAAATGTGAAAAAAATCATATATTTTTATTTTGGACTATTTCTTCATTTCAAAGCTCAATTTCGACACTTTTATGTTTCCTTATATCGGTAAAAGGAAATATCGTAATACAGGTAAATGCTTGTATTGTCATTTCACATATGATTTTTCGGTTAATACTCCTGGTATGTCGCGCACATTGCGATAATGCAAGATTATTTCTATTTACAATGAACGTTGACTTTTACCTCGACACATGTACGCAAGTAGTATATAAGGCGATTGAAACAATGGCCTTTATCATTCTCAAAATATTCAGTTTCTTGCCAAATATCGTAATTTCGCGAGTTTTTTTCCAGAAAGAATCTTGATTTCAAAAAAATTGTCTTAAGATCCGGGCTTCACGATGAAGTGGAAAGTGGCATTCGTTTTATTGCTGAGTAAGTAATCATCTTTACAAAAGGTACATACTTGCTGTGAAGAGATTTCATTCAACAATCAATGTATATAAATCGTGGATTCAAAAAAGAGTTCTTTTTGTAACATATACTAAAGCTCAATTTTAATTATTATTATTAATATTTTTGTAATTTTCAATCAAATAATTATAATTTAACATGATTTATAATTATTTATTCAACACGGTAGCCACGCTTAAGCACACAAAGACGGCATCATTTGTTAGTTGTACAATTTTATTATTATCAACCATTCTTAAAACCATATTAACCCTTTCCATACTTCTTTCACAAAAGAAAATCCTTTGCCATTTGAAACGTATTAAAGTACCTTCTTAAACTTACCAACCAACAGAACATTTTTAACATTAAGCTTTATAATAAATAATTTATGCTGACAAATAGAACATTTTCTTCCTTTTTTCTGAAAAAATTCTTTTTCATCGCATACGTATCGAAATAGCTTATCAGACCTAAAGTAATTCATCAATTATGAGTAAATTTAAATCGTTTAAAAATTATTCATTTTTAAATTGTTAATTATACTTTTCAAAATTCAACTGATTCAATTTTAATTGCAAAATTGGAACTTATGGAATGGAAAACTTGAACATTTAGCATCTAACATGGAAATTCAGAACTATAAAATTATAGCCATTCATAATTGAAGCTATTTTTCAATTACTGAGGTATCAATTTCAGGTATTTTAATTTGGATCTATTTTGGTTTTATACAATGCAATTGTTAATTTTGAGTTTTGAATCGTTTAGTTTTCAACACTTCCTTCGGAACTAGTATTATTCATTCTTGAAATTTTTCTATGAAATATTTTTCAATTTGAGGTTATTTATTTGTCTAAAACTTCAACTAAAAATCGCACAATTTTTAAATATTACATTGAAAATAAAAAATTTCAAAAAGCAATATAAAAGAAGATTGCTATAATATGTTACAATATTGTGAAAATTGAAATTCGAAACCTCGAAAAATTAAGAAATTCAAAACCAAATATTTTCGATATAAGCTAACTATTTTTAGTTGAAATTTCATTCTTTTCGTTTGAAAAGTCTACAATTCAATTTTTGGTTAAGAATTTGGTTCGAAATTGAATTGTTTTGTAATACTTCATGCTTCAAAATTCAACTGTTTTGAATTTTCGTATTTTTCGTTTTAAAATTCATTTGATAGAAAATTCATATTTTCGGATCGAAAATTCAACAAATTGGTAACAAATTTAACTGTATGGTGGAAAATTTATATATTTTGTTGAAAATTGGTATTTTTTTAGAATATCAATTTTCTTGGTTAAAATGTAACTGTTTGGTGGAAAATTAATCTAGTGTAGATAAAGGTTTAAGTATTTTGTTGAAAATTCGTTTTTGTTGGTGAAATCAAACTCTTTTTTTATTTTAAGTTTATCTATTTTGTTGAAAATTCATCTATTCTGGTAAAAAATTAATCTTCTTGGTTTAAAATTCAACTATTTGGTTAAAAATTTATGTATGTTGTAAAAAGCTTATATTTTGGTTGAAAATGTAAATAAATGTTTGGTCAAAAATGCATCTGCTTTGCTTGAGAATGTAATTTCTTTATTAAAAAGTCGTCCTTTTTGGTTCAATTCAGCTGTTTTTGATTTGAAATCAAATTTTTTCCTTGGTTAAAATATCAACTATTACATTTTTGGTTGAGAATTCATCTTTTTTTGTTGAAAATTGAACTACTTGTTTGAAAGCAGAAGTAATTTAGTAATTCATAAGAAACAGTAAGATTTCATCAAAAACCTCCATCGTCTAACGTTATTTTTGTATAAGATGGAGGGTGGGGGGCGGGGGAGTGCAAATTATACGAACCCTAAACAGAGCAATTTTAAACCAAATAGTTGAATTTGGAACCAAAGAAATGAATTTTCAAAAAAAAATGCAAGAAAATAATACTTTTTAACCTACAACATAGTTGAATTTTCGACCAAAAAGATGAATTTTCAACCAAAATTAATTTTCTACAAAAAAAGACGAATTTTCAACAAAATACATGAATTTCTGCAAATATTCCTAAAAATAATATATGTTCGATAATATTGGTTAAAATAGAACAATTTAAATATTTATGAACAAATTAGATGTACATGTTCCAAACTTTTGCAGTTTAAAGTAGAATGAAATCGTTCTTTCCATTCAAATAGTTTTATACTAAGTTGAGAGTCTATGTTGATATAGATATTAGTCAATAATTTTGAACATTGTAAATTATATGATTATATAAAAATTATATGATTTATAATTGTGTAATATTGTTTAATTGCTTCCGTGAGTACGCAAGCATTGAAGAGTTTATTTTGAAGGTGCATAAAGGAAGGTTAAATTCATGAAGTGTGTAAATAATTTTTGTTTTTCCATTTGAGTATTTCCTTTTTACTGTTGCAACAAAGCTGAAAATATTACACAATTCCATTCTTTTATAAAAAAATGTATTCCTCACGTTTACGATTTCTATTAACTTCTTTTAATTAATACTGGCACATTAATCGCGCGCTACGCGGACATCAACTTTTTCGGTTTGAGGGGAAAAATAATTTTCAATACAAAATGGAAATTTCGAATAACTATTTTTTGTTAAAAGTTTTTGAACATTCAAATTCCAGGTTAAATTATATTCGGAATCCGTTTCCTGAAGTATTATCAGTTGGGTTTTAAGGTTATATAAATATAATTTTCCTACGATTCTTGAAAAAATGCAATATAATTATATATTATACATTCGAGCCCGTTTAATAGATAATTGACATTTTAAGAAGTTTGGAATAAAATTAAAAATATATTTACTCTCTCAAAGAGGTCTAAAATTCCTAAATATCTTGTAACTTACTCGACGATTTCCTAAAAATTGGAAAAATTTTAAAATGAAGAAAATTGTCTAAAATCCACCAGATTTTTTTCGACATTTTGTGAAATCTTTTCAAATTTCCCTAAAAAATAAATAGTTACATAAAAAATCTAATTTTCCTAGGTTTCTTGAGAAAATTCGAAACATTTTTCAAGATTCCAGACATACCGAAAAAGTGTCTAGAAAAGTTTGAAAAAGAATGTTATTTACCAGGACTTTACAAAATCATTTGCTTAATTCAAAGAACGCCAAGGTCTTTTTTTTAAGATACAAATTTTTACTTCTTTTAAACGGAATTTCACTTTGAATTAAAAAAAGAAAGGTTAAGAACAATTTTCTGTGGGTGTAGTTGTAAATATTTTATATTATTTTATTCTGAAAGTTGATCATATTAAAAAAAACCATCTTGAAACAAACAATTTAATAAAAATGTGTTATTTTCATTTTTTAGTCATCGAAGTAGTATTCTCGGCCAATCCCCTTATCGAGAAAGTAAGTATTATAACATTTGAAGTTATTTAAAATTCGTATACTATATATAATACAATATGTGGGCGTCTGCATGAAAAGGGTCCTTATGGCCGGTTCTAGTTAATATATTTCATGTTCGAAGAAAAAATATAACACGTGTGCTTATAGCACTTGCCAAGTTTAGATGCGTTTTTCTCGAAAAACGATTTTTCGAAGTTCCAACTGTAAAAATGCCCCGGTGACTCGATTTGAACTTAGAGAGTTCGATTTATGCGGATGCTTACATATGTCTTTATTATTCACATTTAGGATATTTGCTAATATTCTTTTTTCCTAAACGGTAAACAATAAATGTGTTATTCTACGCCGGAAATTATCTACAAGACAGTGGTGTCAAATGATTTGAAAAAATGCACTAATTTTTCAAAAGTTATTAACAGTTGAAAGTTAGGACCTCTTTTCAAGATTTATTATCTCTGTATCGATTGCTTTTCAACCTCAATGAGACAATCGATTTTAAAATTTAAAAAAAAAAAATATATTATTTAGAGCCTTTTCAAGTTAACATTAGGACACAAAAAATATATATATATATATTTATTTTTCAGAAAAACTATTCCAATTTTCTAACTTACTCTTGACGCGCTGCACATCAGTGGTCAAACCCTGAAATTTACTGTTCATAATCCTTTACAGTTTACATGCTCTATTTTTCTTGACTGATTTTCAAGAATTTTTTAGAAATTCAATATATAAAAAATTATATATATAATAATAATTATATTTTTAAGTTCCTCAAACTCCTAGATTTTTCAATTTATTTTTTTCTGCAACATTACATTAACAAATATAGTGACAAAATTAACAATTTCAACGATTGTATAGTGAGCAAATGTTAAAAATATTGTTTCCTTATTAAAAGTTCTTCACGTTTTTTATTGGATTTGTTATTAGTGAAGACTTATCATAATACGTCAACAACTGCTATTGTTATAAACAATTCTGTTAACATATATGCAATTGTTTTTTTTTCTTTCTGGGTGTTTATGTCCTCTTTCGCATTGAACAGTGAACACAGTTGAAACTATTTTTCTTTAACTACGAAAAATTTTTAAGAGTGAGTATTTTTTATTTGTTTATCACAGACATTATGAACAAATGCCCCAATGGAATGTTTATTCGTTGACATATTTGTTTTTTCAGGAAGTTCTGTTAGAAGCAAGTTGATACTGACAATTTATGAAGATTTTTTGCTAATAATTCAATTCACAATTCACATATAAACAATTTATTAAATGAATACGCAACTTAAAAAATTCTCTACTCGATTAAGCGATTTTTTCACTCCAACCATTAAAATAGTACCACAGCATTGATGTTGTAAGAAAAAAGTTTAGCGAAAATTAGGCAAATTTTTCTGTTAACAACAAATAGTATAAACAAATGACACTAGTAAATATTCACTCGCGGAAAAAAAATTTTCTTTTCAATTTCCAAAGTTACAATTGTGAGACGAATCATCATGACAAATATTTTTTGAGCTATAAGTATGCGTATACAAGTTTTAAGCATGAAGAAAGTAATTTTTCGCTGTAAGTACATTAAAAATCACAAGTACCCAAAATTTCAATGCAAAAATTAATAAATAATTATAATTGTCGTAGCTAGCTACATGTTCTATAAATAACGTTGCGTAATAATACATTTTATACGTTTTATTTTCAGCAGGAATGCTTCATGTTACATTTACCAATTCCAATATTTGTTATAAAAAATAATAATTGTTAAATTTTTGCTAAACTTTTCTCTTATAACATCGGCGCATTTAGAACTACGCATTTATTTAATAAATTTTTCATAACAATTTTACAGTTAATTAATAGCTAAAAGCCTGGATTAAGTATCAGTATTAACTTACTCCCAATTTTTTTTTATTCCCACGATTAAGCATTCCTTTGTTAGAATTGTTTAATATATTTGTTATAAGCAATTAATAATATTCACTGTGAAAAATTTTTCGTGTTTAATAACTATTTCTAAAATAGTTTCAATTTGCAAATATAATAGAAAGTATAAGGCATTTTACGTAACAAATCAGTGTTTTCAATATTTGCGCACTATACGGAAGTATTTGTTTATATCAATTTTTTTAAAGGTTGATCATATAAATTAGATTATATTTTCTTGTTCCTTAAGTATATCTGCATTAACTTTGATTGATAGCGAATTTTTTGAGGCAATTTTATTTGGGATAAAAAATCATATTTTCGTAATTGCTAATTTTCTCACTATATTTGTTTATATATTGTTGCACAAAAATTGAAATTAAGAATCGACGGGGCAGAAGACCTCATAAGTTTAATTTTTAGAATTAAAAAAAAAACTCTTCAAAATCCGTCAAGAAACAGAGAGTGTAGTCTGCAGAGGATTGTGAAGAGTAAATTCCTCGTTTTGACCACTCTCATCTGGGATATATACAAAATCGGTGGTCTCTTTAAGGCTGAAAAAAAATATAATTGAAAATTGTTTTTGAAATCAACATTTCAAAACTAAAGATGCTCCTCTTAATTCTTCAGTGTTCAACTATGTAAATTAACAACAATTTGAATTATATGCAATTTGTGTCCAATTTCAAATAATGAAACTACAACAACTTTGATATATAAAACTTCAACTAATTAAAATTATATTTTTTCAGACGCGTAACTACTTTAAGGGCATTCGTAATTTTTGCAGTGTATGTGCGCCACTTGTAAGTGAACAAAACTTTACCTGGTCTTTTTCACTTTAGGAAACGATTGAGTTTCCCATAATTGTAAATTTAAAAAAAAAACTATGTTTTTAGGTTAAAGAAGATTTGTCAGACCCAGTTTGTGCAAGAATTATGGCCATAAAAGTAACTTTTACAAACGATTTCTACAGTTGCATGAAATACAAGTGCCGTGGTAAGTTGTGTAGGAAAACAATTTATTATTTTCTAAGGATGAATTTTTGTAATATCTGAAAATACCACTAATACAAGTGATTCATATTTGAAGGCTTAAAATTGGACATTTATTAACCTCGACCGCTTTCATAATAAAATTGCTTAACTTTAAAAGATTCAATGCGAAAAGTTGATTTTGCAAATCGTATTTACATACCGAATTTAACTTATAACATACATTTAGTATGGTGGATCAAAAAAAATAAAACTTTGGAAATTGAAATTGGAACTACGTGGAAAAGTAGTGTATTAAGGCTCTAAAAAAATTATAATTAATTTTGTTTGGATTGATGAACGCCTTCAACTTGGCGTTAGTAAAATGTGTTTTAAAAAATCATTATTTTCATAGTTGAAGGGTTGCAGTACAGAACTAGTTGATAGTTGATAGTTGTAATGTAGGCGGGGGGGCCCGGGAGGTCCCACCCCTGGCGCTCAAGCTATAAAGCCTATTGTGCCATACCCGTGTTTATTCTCAAGGCAGTACTACGAATCCGGCCATCCTTCGCCGAGTGTTTTTGGATCTCGGTGGGTTTTCGTTGTTATCAACGTTCTGAGATTATACCTCTCAGGTGCCAGGCATACCTATCGCACAGTAAATGACGTCCTCCTTTGTTTGATCAGGCAAAGTGATCCTCACCCACTCCGCCATTCGGCAGCCTCCCTAGCAGGCTAGGGTGTACGGAGCGATCCCTCTGAGGTCATCAGGTAGATGCACAGATTCGAAGCACTGACCTGGTGTGTTATGTAAGTGTATGTGTGTGTGTTCATTACTCGAAATCGGCCAGCGACCATCGAGCGTGGTGCCTCCTATAGGAGTCCCCAAACGCAAGAAGAACGCTGACTCATTTTCGAGTCTTCACAGAATCGGCTTCGACCTCCAAGGCTAGTCCCCTCGACATGGAGCCCCACCTTGGTACGATACCAGCTTTTTCTGAGGGGACCTACAGTTTAAGGTGGGTTCCGAACCACCGAAGCCCCGGTAGAAGTACATAGAAAAATTTCCATTGGTACCGGCTCAGGGATCGAACCCCAGTCCTCCTGCACGGAAGCCTGACGCGCTATCGTCTGAGCCACCGAGTACAGAACTAGATAACCAACAAAATCGGAATTTTTCATCAGAGCGAAATAACATTCTGTAAAATCGAAATCACCATTTAAAGATAAAACAAAACTTCACTCCCGAGCTGAAGTGCTTCTGAATTAGGACCAAAAATGTATAATTAAAAAAAAATCCAGTTTCAAGAAACAGAATGTGGAAGTTTATAATCTCAAAACGAAACTGGAACAGGCTCGGTTGTGAATAACTATAAAAAGAGCAATTTTCAGTTTAAACCAAAAATAAAAACTTACTTCTGAGATATTGAGTTGCTAAATTGAGAGAAGATGAGTTGATGCAGAAAAAGTTAACCAATCCCGAGTAAATCATTCAAGAATTTGGACGTTCAAATTTCATGGGGTTTGAAAATCGATTTTGGATAACGACTAAAAATCTACTTTTCAATTTTAAAAATAATAAAAATTTGCTGCCGAGATGTGGGGAAGCTGAATAAGAATAAAAAAGTTTTCATACAAAAAAAATTATTCTGTTCCGGGAAAATAAAGATTTTAGTATGACGTTATCGCACTCTACATTCGAGTTTTCGCTGCAAGATGTATGAAGAGAAGAAAGGTATATGTTTATTTATAAATAAATAATAACGATTTCAAGAAATACTGTTCCTGATTGCACGGCAAAAAGTGGAATGAAAAAAACCTTATGAAAGTGGTTTTTTAAAAAAATGGAGATTTAAGATTTTAGGTTGGAATTTGATTGATACTTTGCTGCTGAAAAAAGTGACAAATAGTTTTATTTAAGAGCTTTTTCTTTGAAAATGAAGCGTTTTATTATTTTATTGTATTGAAAAACTCTTAGGAAGAGAAATATGGTCAGAAAGAGGTTTAAAAAAAGGAAAGAGGTTAGGAAATTTAAAAAAATAAGATGGGAGACAAGTACAGTAGAGTCAGCTATCCGGTTTTGAATCACCAATATTTTTATTTTTCTATATTAAAAATGAGATTTCGAACAAATCCTTTCAAAAAAATATGTATTAGATTTTCTAATAATTTTTTATGCAAAAAGCCCATTTTCGGAGAAATGTTGATTATCTAGTTCTGTACTGCAACCCTTCAATTTTGATATTTTCGTGTATTTACATTTTTTGATATTGTTGGAGATGAATTCAATAATTATTGAAAAGCTCTTTACATTCCTTGGTAGAAATGATTTCTATGAATTTGTACCATAACTTTTATGAATTTCTATGAAAATTTCTACGAATTTTTTATGCATTTTGAACTCGGAACGACCTGCTTTTAATTTTGCATCGTCTCAAATTTTGAAATATTGAAACTAAACCTTCATGTTGTAGTCGTAGATTTTTCTATTTTTCTTAGAAAATAGAACACATTCTTTATATTCTTATAGATCTTGAAAGTCTTTCAAAATTTCGAAATATGTCGAAAAAACTCAATTATTATTTATTCTTAACGATATTTACCTAATTATTTAAATTCAACTTAATTATTTTTCACGATATTTTATATTTTTAGAAATTTTGAAGATTCGCAGATAATTTGAATCTCGAGAAGATTTCAAACAAATTAAAACAAAATGTAGATTTATGAAAAAAAAAATTTGGAAAGGTTTTAAGAGAATACAAAATTTTTCTTAAGTTTTCTGGAAAATTTTATAATGATTGTTTATTCAAGAAATACATTTTCAGAGAGAATTCAAAAACATTTCAAATGATATCCTGAAGTTTCGAAAGAAAATGTAGACGATTTTAAAGCAAAATTTTGGAAGATGAAAAAATTTTATAAAAAATTCAAGTGAATTTAAGAAAGATTTACAAGTTTTTGAAAGATTCTAAAATAAACAAAAATTTTTAAAGTTCTCAAAAAGTTTCAAAAGATTTTTAAAACTATGGAATAAAGTCTGGAAGATTTTGAGAAATTTTTTTTAACTATGACAGATTTGTTTAAATATCATAAATAGTTCGAAATAGTTCTAACAGTCCTAAATATGTTTTGAACTAACTTGAATTTTTCCTAGAATTTTTTAAAACCTGTAAAATAAAAAAATTGTACTTTTTCGAAACATCTGAAATCTTCAGGAATCTTAAGAATATTATATTTATATAAACTTGAAAGCAAATAAACAAATATATTTGAAAAAATGAATAGTTATACAAAATATTTATTTTATATTAAAAATTATTTTTCTCCTCAAATTATAATGTGGATGAAATTTATTTTCTTTCCGGACTGAAAAATCTTTTTTTATTGAGAATTTAAATATTTTTATGAAAATTCTACTTTTTTGGATAAATGAATCAATCATTTTCTTGGTTGGAGATTCGTCATTTTAGTTGAAAATTCATTACGTTTGTTGAAAATGTAACTATTTCGTTGAAAATTCGTTTCTTTTTGTAGAAAATTAATCTTCTTGATAGAAAATTCATCTATTTCGTTGAAAATTCAGATGCTTGGTTTAAAATTATCTTTTCTGTTGAAAATTCATATTTCAAGTTTGAGGAAATAAAAATATTATGTAAAAAATTCGAAGATTCGTCTCTTTTTAATAATTTCAGCAGTTTTTGCTGTTAAATTAAAATATTTTTTTGGTTAAAAATTCAACTGTTTGGTTGAAATTGAACTTTTTTGTTGAAACTTCTATTTTACATATCTGAAATCTCCAAAAATCTTTACGAATTTTCTCAAGAATCGAAGGGAAATTATATTTATCAAATTTTGACAATAAATAAACTCCAGAAATAGTTATTCGAATTTCTTATATTTGATTAAAAATAGTTTTTCCCTTCAAGTCGAAAATCTACATGCGGGATCGATGATGCTTGTCTTCATGAGAAATCATATAACTTCATAATTATTCATTTAAAACATTCATTGTTCATACTTTGTAGTTTTCTATGCCGTACTATTACAAAATCTATAATTTTCTAGAATCATGTGGAAAAACGAGGTTTTCATTTTATAGTACCTGAAATTTTCTTGAAGGTATACTTTCAAGAAAAGTTTAAAACAAAAAGATAGTCTGTTTCCCAAAAAGACATTATTGTATTTTTACGAATTATCTTTTTCCAGCTGGTTTTAGAAAAAATGTCTACATTAAACGTCTTAATATTGTTGAGAAAAGTTAGAAAAAAAATGTTAAGTCTAAATACTCGTAAAGAGGGAGGAAGCAGGTTTGAAAAAGAATTATTTTTTATTTTTTCATATTATTTTTGGTTGTAGTGTATTTTTAGCAGTAAAAAGCCTTCGGATTCAGAGAATATTATTTGAAGCCAGCTCAAAAAAGATCATTCGAAACGATACGAAAATGACCTTTTTGGAAAACAGGCTATCTTTTTGTTTTTTGGTTACATAGACTTATTACTTTTTGCCGAATGTATTTTTATCAGTTAAAAGTCCTCAGATTTCAGAAATATATGTTGGTCATATGAAAAAATACAAGGTGAAAAAACACAAAACACAGTTTTCATCAAATTTACTGTGTTTGAATTTAGATTTCCCTGAATTATCACATTTATTCCAATGAATTTTTACCAGTAGAAAAGCCTCAAACACCTTAAAAATTTGTTTTTGTCATTCCTGTAGGTTTTGCAATTGTTTTTTGAAAGCAGGGGCTCATTGAACATAAGTTTAATATTCAAAAAAACAAAAGAACACGGAAATATGAAAACTATAAAAATAGCAATTTTTTAAAACACATGTATTTTGCTTACGCGCAAGTTGAAGCATGCGGTCAACAATCCACACCAAATTATTTATACTTTTTTCGGCTCCTAATACAGTACTTTTCCACATAGTTCCACTTTCGATTTCCATAATTTTGTTTTATTGGCCCACTCTAGTGTTTAGATGTATCAGCTTTCCAAAAAAGACGATTAATTATATTGTAATAAATATTATTAACTATTTCAGGTGAAAGATTTATGACCTTCTTGTATGTGGGAGAATGTCGTCGTCCAGTTCCATCAACAGGGCACGTTTTTACAGAACCAAAACCGCCTTTGATCCGAGCTGATCCGAACAATAATAATGCAGTTCATCCGCATCAGAATGATGCAGTTCATCCGAATCATAATAATGCAGTGTAAACCACTACGTAAATTTTGATGCTGCATGACTCATATGTCAGGTGGTCCAGAATAATATGAAAACATTTTTTCATCCACTACAATCAAATAAAATGTTTATGCATCCAAAAATTATAAATGAAGTCACTTGACGGCAATTTTACAATTTTTATTGAGAATACATGTACAAACAATGTAATTCATATAATAAAATACTCAAGTGTGACAATTGAAAATGTTTCATAGTTTTCCTTGCTTTAATTTCATATTATAATTAGTGCTAATTTATTCAAGTTTCAACTAAATAGTAAATATGTCAGCCGATTAAAGTTTTGGTAAAATAAATCTCGCTCGTAAGAATTTAGTTAATCGCCCGCTTCACTAGAAAATTCTAAAAAAATCATATGAAAGGATGATTTTGTATTTGATTACTCATTTTCAATTATTACTATATTAGAATAAAATTTACGTTAAAAATTTTCAGACATGAAAACTTCCACCCATTCGGAATGGAAATTTAATTTTTCAAACAATCCTAAGAATTCTGAACAATTTTTACAATTTCATTATATATTACTTGGTTACAAATGCAATTATTTTATTGAACATTTATATATTTTTCACCCTTTCGGGTTGAAAGTTCAACTTTCTTCTAGAAAATCCATCTCTTTGGTTAACAAATTTTTACTATTTGTTTAAAAATTTAATCGTTTTTGGCATAGGTTTAATGTTTCTTCATTAAAAATTCGAACATTTGATAAAAAAATTGTTTAGGCTGAAAATTCAACTATGTTGTTATTAATTCAATTATTTTGTAAAAAAAAATCTTTCCGAATGGAAAATTCATCTTTCTTTGTTGAAAATTAATTTTTGTTCGTTAATAATTCAACTGTCTTCTAAACATTCGTATTTTCCGCTTGAAAATTTGACTATTTAGTTAAAATTTTCAACGGTTTGGTAAAAATTAATTTTGTTGTTGTTGGAAATTCAACTATTTGGTTGAAAATTGAATAAAATACTTGGAAAAAATTGAAAAATCGGGAGGACTAGCCACAAGCTTATGAAAAATATTTGACTACCCGAATTTCGGGATGACGAGACACATCGTTTACAAAAGTATAAATTTGTTTCAAAACCTTTTCGGATCAAAATATCGAAAACTGGAAAAGTAATTTTTTTCAGAACTTCTCGAATGAAAAAATTTTGCTTTTGCACATTCTTCCTTATCACGCATTTAGTACATTGTTTAGAGAAACGGTACTCTTTTTGGTAACATATAGAGTCAGAGATTTCCATTTACCATCATTTTTTCCGAAATAATATGTATAGGTTCTTGATGTTCTTGAAAAAATTAAAATATCATAATTAGCGCGGAAAACTACGCTTTAAGGGGGTTGAAATATCAAGTTGTGCATTTTAAAAACTAGACACGCAATTCTTTGGATATTTCAGTACTTAAATGGATTGGTACGTTATAGGAATGTGGAAAATACAAAGTCTGATATTTTGAAATTTAACTTTATATATTTATTATTTATTATTTATTTAACGACAGCTTGCACGATACATATACATATAATACCTAATGCTAGCTGCGATATTTGTTTAGGTCGAAAGACCTGTACAAAGGGGTTGAATTTAACGATGAGCTACTCTATTACAATATTAATACAATGTACACAATTTACACTACGGAGACATTATAAAAGTCCTAACTTTCAGTACACTGGACAAGTATTTAGCGACACGCAATAATTCTGTTTTATCCGGGGAATTCAGGAGCGCAATCCAGAACGGACCAGAGGCTGCAAGACTAACCGCGGACTCGAAACAATCCTTTCTGACATCCCTATACATAGGGCATTCTGCCAACAAATAAAACAGATTCTCCTCCACTCCCAGGTTGCAGATTGTGCAGAGTTGCCCCCTAGTGTATCCAAAAGAAATATCCCCCAATGAGAATCTACCCCTCACGTCTCCCATAAGACGCACCTGAGCAAGAAGTCTAACGTATCTAAACGGTATTCCGCCATAAAGATACTGCTGTCCCATGGGAGCAATCCATAAGTGAGGCATCACCTGAAGAGATGATGTCTGACTCAGCCTGTACAGGTCCGCATCTCTAAGATAGGCCTCGAATTTCGCGAGGATTAAATCCTTATTCTTCTGTAAACTTACCAAGTTCAAGCCGGACCATAAGGCCTCCATTCCACACAACGTGATAAGATGTTTTAGTTGCAGGACGCAATTAAACTTGGGAACTGCCCTACCTGCGTCCGCAAGGACCTGTAGACGTTTTAATAAAACTTTAGGAAGCCTCTCTTCACCCATACCCAAAACCTTTTCTAGCCAATTTAAAGCCATCTTTAATATGTTGTATGCTAGTGGAACACGGCATAGTTCCAGGCTCATTGCGTAACCTGGAGTGAGTGAAGGCAGGCCCAGAACTCTCTTGAAGAAAGTAGTGTGGATTACCTCTACCTCCTCACAATACCTCAGACCACAGATCCCTATGGCGTAATAAAGGACGCTTGAGATAAGGCTCTGAAATAAAATTAGTTTAGAGCGCCAAGATTCCGACTTGGAGGCTCGAAGGACTTGCAAAGATGAACCCACGGCTATCTTAGCGGCAGTAACCCTTTTGGTACACGCCAAAGAAAAGGTACCTGAGCTTCCACAAAGCTTGCCCAGGTAGGAATATTCCCGGACCATCTCCAATTGAGTGCCCTCAAACGTAAAATTTGGTATCAACGGAGGTCTGCCCCTATGAAAAATCATGGTCTTGGTTTTGGATGTATTGACTTCCAGATAATTCAACCTACAATATTCTGCAATAGCATTAATTTTTCTCTGGAGATCAATCCTAGTGTCAGCAAGTACAACTATATCATCAGCATATGCCAAAAGGATAACCTCGATCAGGTGGTCAATTGAAATTCCCCTAAGGCCACGACTCAACAAAAAACTTTCCAAATCCCCGATTGTTAAGATAAAGAAAATTGGGCTAAGGAGCTCACCCTGAAGGACTCCGCATTCCACGTCAACTGGGGACGTGGTGCCCTCTGGAGTGCGAATGGACATCCTAGCTGCATCACAGAGACTTTTCATTACCCTAATAAATTTTGTGCTGACACCTAGGCTCAATAATTTTCGCCAGAGCAGATCATGGTTGACTGAGGGGAAGGCTCTCTTGAAATCAATAAAACAGGCAAAAACCTTACGACCAGGAGTGAAAAGATTGATCTGTACGATGGAGCTCAAAACAAATATATGGGTTATACAACCTCTGGCCGCCCTGAAACCCGCCTGAAATTCCAGCAAACACTGACACTCATTCATCCACGCCACCAATCTGTCCAGGAGAATCCGCGTGAATATTTTAGCAATAACGTTTACTAGCGCAATGTCTCTATATGAGGCTGGGTCCTTTTTGTCACCCTTTTTAAATAGCATGCACGTAAGAATATTCGCCCAATCTGAGGGAACCTCCTCATTCTGCCAGACCCTCCTGAACAAACATTCAAGGTAATCCACTCATAAATCGGGAAGCGCTTTATAAAATTCCGCAGAAATGCCATCTTCACCTGGCGCTTTCCCTGGTTTACATTTGCGTATAGCAGCAATGATTTCGTTTTTGGAAATCGACCCATCCAGGAGAGGATGTTCAAGTCCAAGTTTAGGAGGGTACAGAGAGTTCGCGAAGTCTTGCCACGTTTGCAGGTCGATACAATTTCCATACGCAGGCCTAATCTTAAAAAAGTTGACTGCCCTCCAGAATTCTGCAGAACCTCTGGCTGCCTCAAGAGCATTCTGGAAAGCCTTCTCGTAGTTTGCCTTCTTAGCGTTCATAAGAGATATGTACGCCCTTTTATCTGAATTATATTTAAGGATATCCACTTGCGCAAACCCAGACACTTTACAAATCCTCAGACTTTTTTCTACCTTTTTCCTACTGTTAAGACAGGCCCAGTCATACCACGGTTTCTTCCCCACAAAACAGGAAGAAGGCTTAGCAATCATACCCGCTCCCGACGCCGCTTTCTTAATAGAGGATATGAGATTCTCATTCATTGCATGCACCGAGACCGTATTCCAAGAGTGTGGGTCAGAGAGCGACAGCCTATTAAGAAATACCTCCCTCCTAGCCTCTCTGCATATCAGTTTCGCACTCGTACTCGTATTCCTAGCTTCAACAACCCCCTCCCTAACACCCATTCGTACATTTGACACTTCTACGCAGATCGGAAGATGATCGGAGCGAGTAGCAATAGGAATAACTTTAAAATTTTTGATTACATTGATTGAAGTAAGAGCGCGAGTCGCGAGATCAATAGTACTCCCACTCCCACAGGACAGGCGAGTGTAGCTTGCTGGCCAATCACCACCGAATCTGCCGTTGAGGAAAGCAAATCCATGCACTTCCAAACATTCAACCAAAGCAAGACTCCTTCTACACACGTCACGATCCAACACGGATGTTTCCGCAAATGCATTTACCCCCTCCGGGAAGGCTTCATAAGGTACCTGGTTTAGATTACCAATACGCGCGTTAAAATCTTCACCCAGAATTACAGGAATAGAAGGATATAATTCCTCTAGCCGCGCAAGTACTGAATCCAAACTTTCGCAAATTGACTCTCTGTCTAGCCCCGGCTTAAAATATATCAAGCCGACTATAAATCGTGATAAAGAAAAGGCACACTTTATGAAGATCCACTCAGGGGATATATCAAGGGCTTCGCAAGCATACCGTTCTCGGTTTACAAATATGACTAAGCCACCACTTGCTCTACCAAATCTACTTACTTTTATTGCACTCGCCGAGAAGCATTCATGATGAGGGAGCCAGGAGGGGAGGGCTACAGGAGCCGCCAGGAGCCACGTTTCACATACGCAAAGAATATCGCTGTCCAAGATAGCCGTTGAAATGTCTCCCAGGTTAGCGAACCCATGAGAATTCCAGAAGACAATCCGAATGTCTTCCCCCGCCCCTAAAGTAGTGTCATTCGCTCTTCTTGCAAAAGTTTCTGGTATCTCTTCGGGGTGTCGATTTCTTGTCTTGACTAGACGAGAGTGGGCCATCGGGATTCTGATTTCCGGAGAGAAAGTCTGTAATTGAGCCAGTCCTTGTCCGTTGGCTTTTCCCAGTTTAGGATGCTCAATCAGACCCAGATCCATCTCGTTTCGGCGGTCTTCCTCTCTGTCTCCTGACGGTGTTCCTCGCGACGAGAAATGTCTCCGTTGAACCAGGAGGAGAGCCTGTGCCCATCGAGTGAATGTCGTCCTTGGATAGGGGTTTTCCATTGTAAATTAAATCCTTCCCCCTGATTGAGACATCGTACCCTTGTTCCGAGAGTTTCCTCTTCGTTTCCCATAGACGGTTTCTCAATTGTCTCTCCATCTTTGACCTGTCGCTTGTCACCGAAAGACCTATAATCGAAAACTCTTCAGACCTTTCAAAAACACGAGGCCTATGCGATGGCGAGCCTAGCTTGATGAGGACTGGTCTAGCGCCTGGATTTCTTCCTAAGCGGGTAGCTGATTCCACCACAACCGACTCCACCTTGGCCTTGGAAAATACGTCGCGAACGGACCGTATAAGGTCTTTATTAATAGTTTCATTGTCCTTGAGCTTGTGCAGTATTATATTTTTGGCACATGCATCTCTCCGGAGGTGAAGAACTTCCTCCGTAAGTAAACTGACATCATCTTCCAGCGCGGAATTTCTCCTTTCAAGCTCCTCGTTTCGGATCTTCAAAGCCTCAGCCTCTCTTTTCAGGATCAAAAGATCATTTTTAATCTGGTCCACCGAACCCTTTAGTGTGGTCATATCGGCCTAGTTGCCGACGTATCCTCTTTTATGCAGGTCAGGAGAGCTTCAAATCGCTCAACGTGCAAAGCTGCCATCCCGGGTTCTACCATCTCACAATACAGCAGTGTACAGTCAGCTGATTACACGTCAGCGACTGATGTTTATTGGACAGATAGTACGGAGAAGCACTGCAAACACTCCACTTCAAACACGGTCTTTACACCAAAACAGATAAAATCCAATTGCACCAACGAAGCACCCGCGAGATCGACACCCCGGCACCTTGCATGCCAAAAATCAGAACAAGCTTTAGTCAGAAAAATAGAATACTAGCGAAATTATTCGGCGCGACACCAAGCATGACCAGCAGGCATGCCGCCATATTTCAACCTCAATTCAACTTTGTAAAAAATACATTTTCACGATTAGAGAAAGTATTTTTAGTCATTATTAGATCAATTTTTTCAAAAGCTCTTAGTTCCTTGAAAAAGCGAACAAGTTACACATTTCTGGGTTTTGGCAATCGAAAACTATTGACCCAAGGAGCCAGATAAAATTATAAAGAAAATTTTCGACTTGCGGAAGACAAACGAAATTGGAGGAAACTAATCGTGTATCTCCGTTTTCGAATCTAGAAATTGTATTTTATAATAGAACCGAACAAGGTTCATATTTCTGGCCTCCGACTTCAGTTCGTTAACTGCTGAGGGGAAAACAATGGGTCAAATGCATGGGATTCGCTCAATTTTTTTCCTATTTTGTTAATATCTTCGTAAAAACTAATTTTTTCTGTATAAGTGTATTTGAAAAATAGTTTTTAGTTTTTGAGAACTATTTAATGATATAATAAAATGTTAATAATTATTATTCATTACGAAGATATTACAAAAATAAAGTTTTGTCACATGCATTTGGTCGATTGTTTTCCCCTCAGCACTCAACGAAGTGAAGTTAGCTGATGGTTGAAGTGAAAATACCTAGTTGCCCCAAGGAATCAGGTTAAAATTCTAAATTAAATTAAGTTTTAAATTTCAGTTTCTTGGTTCGAAAATTAAGATATAGAGCCAGTTTTCTCTATTTTCGGTTATCTACCGTAAATCGAAAATGTTCTTTAGCATTTTTATCTGACTCCTTGGGGCAATAGTTTCCAATAAAAAAGGGCAGAAATGAGAAAATTTCTCTTTTTTATTACAAATAGTTTGTGATCATCAAGACTCCTAAAAAATGCATTGGTAAATGTTGTTGGGTAAATTTGTTTTATTTTTATTGTCAACAAAATAACAATAAAAATTCGTCAGACTACACGTCTGAAACTTTAACCGAATTGTAAATAGTATGTAATTTATTATTAAAAAATGACGGACTTTTTCAAAATTTTGAATTTTCCTGTCCGCCGTCACTTCACAAAAATGTGTTTTATTTATTTACGATGTGTTTAATCATTTTAAGTTTTTAACTATAGAATATGAAAATTTCACTCAAAGTGTTGGCTCCGTCATTTTTGAAATTTTTGAACTTTAAAGTTTTTTTCAAATCATGATATTTTAACCAGTCCATAGAGATTATTGTAATTTGTGGACAATGGAATTGAATAAAAACTGAAATGTTACGTAAATTAAATTTTTTCGCATAATTTCTTCCATGTTAATTTTATGGAGTACTTCAAGTGCCTGAAACGATGGATAAATATTAGGCGATTTGTCCAAAATTTGGAAAATTTTATGTACACTACTGACGATAATCAAGTTGATTCCTGTTTCATGCTTGAGTAGAACAAATGATGCGGAAACTGCTAGGAGGATAAAAAAATTTATTTGAAACAACTTGAAATAACTTTAATTTTGCAGACATTTCAAATATTTTAAGTTAGTTTGAATTTAAAAAATGTAATTATACACATAATTCGGTTCTCATGGTGACACAGAAGCCTGAAGACAGTTTTATAGCAATTTTGTTATTTGAAAGTAAATTTCAAAAGCATTTGAAATTGATGTTAAAGTTTTGGCATAATCTAACTTAAATAAACTAAATTTCATACAAATTTTTCATATTTTACTTTTAAACCGAAAGTTCTATTTAAATATTTAATAAATAACTATTGTTTTTCATTTTAGAATTTTCTCACTACTTCCCACTTTTTCATTAAAACCATTATTAAATTAAAACTTAATAATATATTACATTTTCCGGAGTTTAGGAAAGACTGATAAAAAAATATTCTAAAATGATATTTTAAATTTTAAATAAGTTTTTTCTTTTATGTGATAGTCGTACATGTAATTCATTAACATTTTTTTCTACCCATAACCTTTCACTCGATTATTTTCTTCATGTGTTGAATACAGATTATTTTGTATTGCAGTCGAATGTATTTGGCTTTTTCTTTTATGTGTGCGCCAGGCTGTAAAAAAAAATTTCCGTAAAATATAAAAGAATGGAAAATGAAACAAGCGTGATAGCTTTAAAAATAGTAGTCGAAAGTTAAAATAATAATGACACAGGGGGTGAATCTGATTTTTCTATGTATGAAAAGATCAACGGCGATACCACGCTGGAAACACCAGTTCTCGTAAGATCACTGAAGTTAAGCATTGTTGGGCGCGGTTAGTACTTGGATGGGTAACCGTTCAGGAATACCTGCGTGCTGTTGGCCCGTCGTGGGTGTGGTGGGCCCACATTGGTAGTAAATATCCACCTAGAAACACTACCCGAATCGGGTAGTGAGGCAATGAACTTTCGAGTTCGAACTGCTAATCAATGTATGTATGTATGAAAAGATCATGATTTCTTACTGAAAATTCTTCCTTGTTGGTTGAATTTGAGTTGTTTTTATTTAAAATTAAAATAGTTTTAGGTTAAAATATCTTCTATTAAATTCTTATAAAATTTGCAAACATAATTTAATAATAAGATGAAAATTCTTCTTTATTGGTTAAAAATTAAACTACTTGGTTAAAGGTTGAACTACTCTCTTAAACAAATCATTGTTTTGTTGAAGATTCATCATTTTAGTTGAAAATTCTTCTCTCTGATTTTATGTTCGTTTTTTTTTGGGTTGAAAATCAATTTTTACATTCTCATTCTAATGAGAAGGTATTGGTTTTATGTAAAATTTGACATAGTCGGTTTTCATCAAATCTCCACGTTTTGAGACCTCCTGAGTCAGAAAAAACGATTTTTACGAAGGTGTCTGTCTGTCTGTAGTCTGTCTGTCTGTCTGTCTGTCTGTCTGTCTGTCTGTCTGTCTGTCTGTCTGTCTGTCTGTCTGTCTC
>CAKNYM010009743.1:0-12085 GCA_932195095.1 Andricus curvator | reverse complement strand
CTTGAAACATGTTCAGGTAAACTCAAAACTTCATGGAGATCGAGAATCTCAAATAAAAAATTTCGAGTCGAGAATCTCGAAACTTTCTATTTGCGATTCTCGATCTCCATGAAGTTTTGAGTTCACCTGAACATGTTTCAAGAAAATCTCGAATTTTCTCGAAATCGTCTCGAATGCATCACTACTTAGAAACGTATAATTTTTGTTATTTTATATTTTTTTGGATCGAGAACCCATCTTGTGGTTAAGAATTTTATTATTTGGTTGAAAATTCAACAATTTTTGTTGAAAAGTCATTCTTTCTGCTTGAAAATTAAACTTTTTTGTTGAAAATACATCTTTTTGGGTTATAAAATATAGTTTTTGTTGAAAATTCCAATATTTTGTAGAAAATTCGTCTTTCTCGTTGAATGCAACTGTTTTTGGTTTAAAATAATATCTTTTTTTTTAAATATCAACTATTACACTTTTTGTTGATATTTCATAGTTTTTGGTTGAAAGTTCAATTACTTAGTTAAAATTGGAACTTCTTTGTTAAAAATTCATTTTTTTTTGGTTAATGAATCATAATTTTAGTTCAAAAACCTTTTTTTTTGGTTGAAAATTCAACTATTTTGTCGAAAATTCATAATTCTTCGTTGAAAATTAAGTTTTTTTAGTAAAAATTAATTTTTTTACCTGAAAATTTAACTATTTCATTTTTTGTTGAAAATCCACCTTTTTGTTAAAAATTCAACTACTTAGTTGAAAATTCATGTTTTTTGCTCAAAATTCATGTTTTTTGCTAAAAATTCATCTTTTTTGGTAGAAAATTAATCTTCTTAATTGAAAATCTATCTTTTGGGTTGAAAATTCATTTATTATTTGGATAAAATTTTAACTATTCTGTTGAAAAATTGTTTTCTTTATTGAAAATTAATTTTTTTAACTAAAAATGTAACTATTCCATTTTTTGTTGAAAATTAATACTTTTTAGTTCAAAATTCATGTATTTTATTGAAGATTCGTCTTTTTTTAGGATAATAGTAATCTTCTTGGTGAAAAATTAATTTCGTTGGTTGAAAATTTAATTATTCGGTTGAAAATTCACTTTTCTTTGTTAAAAATTCGTTTTTATATTAAAAATTAATTTTTTTACCTAAAAATTTAACTATTCCATTTTTGGTTGAAAATCCATCTTTTTTTGTTAAAAATTCCACTATTTAGTTGAAAATTCATGTTTTTTGCTAAAAATTCATCTTTTTGGTGGAAAATTAATCTTCTTACTTGAAAATCTATCTTTTGGTTCGAAAATTAATTAATTTGGATGAAATTTTAACTATTCTGTTGAAAATTTGTTTTCTTTCTTGACAATTAATTTTTTTACCTAAAAATGTAACTATTGCATTTTTGCTTGAAAATTGATGTTTTTTAGTTCAAAATTCATGTATTTTATTGAAGATCCTTTTTTTTAGGATAATATTAATCTTCTTGGTGAAAAATTCATTTCGTTGGTTGAAAGTTTAATTATTCGGTTGAAAATTCATTTTTCTTTGTTAAAAATTCGTTATTATATTAAAAATTAATTTTTTCACGTGAAAATTTAAACATTCCATTTTTGGTTGAAAATCCATCTTTTTTTGTTAAAAATTCCACTATTTCTTGAGAATTCATTTTTTTTGTAGATTAATTTCTGATCTTTTTGAGATAAAAATTCAACTGTTTGGTTGAAAATTTATATATTTTCTTAAACATTCGTCTTTTTTGGTTAAAAATTAATGTTCGTGGTTGAAAATTCACCTCTTTGCTTGAAAATTTAACTATTTCGTTGAAAATCAATCTTTTTGTTTAAAAATTCATCGTTTTCGTTAAAAAATCAACTATTTACTTAAAGGTTAATTTATTTTTCATAAGAAACAGTGAGATTTTACCAACCCCCTCCCCCTAAATTTTCTTACGTAATTTGTCGCTGACCCCTTATACAATTCAGTAGGACTTGTTGTGATTACAAGTCTTTATGATCAATTTTGAAAGAAGCATTTTTTGGCAGTAATATTATTGAGCACCTAGGTGTACGGTTGTTTTAATACCTGCAAAAAATTATAAGTCTCAGGGAAAAAGAAAAATTTTTCTTTGTAATGTCAGATAACTGTTTAACTTAAAATCATGGAATGCTCTCTGTGAATCCCCATTGTGGTAGACTAAGGCTATAATGGCAGACTGTCATGACTCCATGGATATAGACAGTGTACTTGACTGCGATTAGCAAGCATGTCTCGCACAGGAGAATTCAAGCATACCGTTACGATCCCGAGTTTTCATCTTGACCAAGGAGTGCTAGTAAAATATGTCGTTCAGCGAAGCATGACTAGCATATCAGTAACATGTTGTCACATACATCAGGGATTCTGAGTTGTTGAAGCAATGCACGAATCTTTGTCGTGCGTATGATAACCTCCAGATCAAAGTAAATGCGATTTAATCAATTTAAATACCGACATCGAGACCGTTCTGCAGCTGTAGTGGTTCGTGTCCATGGTAAGTTTCTAGAACATTCTTGATGACGTCACAGAATAGTATTCTTGAAACTTAGCACGAACGCGAACCACTTTTCTAGAAACTTAGCACGGACACGAAACACTTCTAGAAACTTATCACGGACACGAACCGCTAAAGCTGCAGAACGGTCTCGATCTCGGTAAGGTAGGAATCTTGCGTTAGAAACCCCCTTGCTCATCTACTATCTT
The DNA here is from genome assembly GCA_932195095.1 of Andricus curvator. Lineage (NCBI taxonomy): Eukaryota > Metazoa > Arthropoda > Insecta > Hymenoptera > Cynipidae > Andricus > Andricus curvator. The sequence goes on along the minus strand of CAKNYM010009743.1, from coordinate 9,359 downwards.
ATCCGTGCTAAGTTTCTAGAAAAGTGGTTCGCGTCCGTTTTAGTTTCTAGAATATTTAAGATAATGTCATCCTGAATTCCTACCTTACTGACACCGAGAAGATTCTATAGCTGTAGGGGCTCGCGTCCGTGCTAAGTTTCAAGAATACTATTCTGTGACGTCATCAAGAATGTTCTAGAAACTTAGCACGGACACGAGCCCCTACAGCTATAGAATCTTCTCGGTGTCAGTAAGGTAGGAATTCAGGATGACATTATCTTAAATATTCTAGAAACTAAAACGGACGCGAACCACTTTTCTAGAAACTTAGCACGGACACGAAACACTTCTAGAAACTTATCACGGACACGAACCGCTACAGCTGCAGAACGGTCTCGATCTCGGTATTGTAGGAATCTTGCGTTAGAAACCCGCTTGCTCATCTATTATCTTATCCGTGCTAAGTTTCTAGAAAAGTGGTTCGTGTCTATTTTAGTTTCTAGAATATTTAAGATAACGTCATCCTGAATTCCTACCTTAACAACACCGAGAAGACTATAGCTGCAGTGGTTCGTGTTCATGGTAAGTTTCTAGAACATTCTTGATGACGTCACAGAATAGTATTCTTGAAACTTAGCACGGACGCGAACCACTTTTCTAGAAACTTAGCACGGACACGAAACACTTCTAGAAACTTATCACGGACCCGAACCGCTAAAGCTGCAGAACGGTCTCGATCTCTTGTTGGTTCTAAAAAGTTTTAAATAGGTAAATCTGTAGCAACAATTTCAGAAAGAACAAAAATTACTTTCCAGAGTGGAAGATTTGCTTTCTTTGGTTGAAAATCATTTTTTTTTTCAACTGAAAATTTAACTATTCCATCTGAATATTCATAATTTTAGTTTGCAATTCATATCTTTCGTTGAAAATCCAACTATTTTTCATTAAAAATTCGGTTTTTAGAAAAAAAATTAATTTCTTAAACTGCGAATTCAACTGTTCCAGTTGTAGTTTCATCATTTTAGTTAAAAATTTATCTATTTTATTAGAAATTTTATCTTTTTGGTTGAAAAGTCTACTATTACATTTTTGGTTGAGAATTCATCTTTTTTGATTAAAGATTTTATTATTTGGTTGAAAATTAATTAAATTCGCTGAAAATTCAACAATTCTGTTGGAAAATCTTTCTTTTTGGTTGAAAATTCAACATTTGGTTAAAAGTTGAACTCCCTTATTAAAAATTCATTTTTTGCTTGAAAAGTCATCATTTTAGATGAAAATTTATCTCTTTGGTTGAAAGTTAATTCTTTTTGGTTGAAAAGTCTATTATTATGTTTTTTCTTAAGAATTCAACTTTTTTGGATAAAGATTTTATTATTTGGTTGAAAGTTTAATTATTTTGCTGAAAACTCAACAATTTTGTTAGAAATTCATTCCTTCCGGATGAAAATTCAACACTTGATTAAAAGTTGAACTGCCTTAATAAAACCTCATTTTTTTCTTGAAGATTCATCATTTCATATGAAAATTGATCTCTTTGGTTGAAAATTTAACTATTTTGTTAAATAATTATTTTTTTGTTAAACATTAATGTTTTTAACTGAAAACTTAACTATTCCATTTATGGTTAAAAGTGTATCTTTTGTAGTTGAAAATTCCACGATTTGGTTGCAAATTCTTGTATTCTTGTTGAAAATTCGTCTTTTTTTAATGAAAATTAATCCTAATTGTTGAAAATTTATTTGTTTTGTTGAAGATTCATCATCTCAGTTGAAAATTCATCTCTTTGGTTGAAAACTTTACTATTGTGTTGAAAATTCTTTTTTTTTTTTAAATTCCTCTTTTTTGGTAAAAAATTAGTCTTCTTTGTTCAAAATTGATCTTCATGGTTAAAAAGTCAACTGCTTGGTTGAAATAATTTCTTTTGTTCAAGATTCATCATTTTAGTTGAAAATTCATTTCTTTGGTTGAAAATTTAACTATTTTTTGAAAATTCGCTTTTTTGTTAGAAAATTAATTTATTTAACTGAAAATGTATCTCTTTTGATAAAAATTTCATCTCTTTGCTTAAAAATCCAACTGCATATTTTCAGAATTCATCTTTTTTGGTTAAAAACTGTATTATTTGGTTGAAATTTTAATTATTTTGTTGAAAATTCAACAATTCTGTTAGAAAGTCATTCTTTTTCTTAGAAATTCAACTGTTTTGTTACAAATTCTTCTTCTTTGGTTGAATTCAACTGTTTTTGATTAAAAATAAAAATATTTTTTGGTTGATAATTCAACTTTTGTTATTCATTCTTTTGGTCGATGATTCATTATTTTAGTTGAAACTCCATTTCTTTGGTGGAAATTTTAACTATTCTGTTGAAGATTAATTTTTTAGCTGAAAATGTAACTATTTCATTTTTGGTTGAATATCCAAGTGTAGGTTGATCTAATTGATCTTTTTATATTTATATTGATCCCAAATCCCTTTCTGATCATGTTGATCTGAAGTTGATAATCAGAATGAAATGCACTCTCTAAATTTGAATCAGTGAGAACTGGTTCATTGAATCAAATCAGTAAAAATATTCACTGATTCACGATGCATTCTCACTGATTAAAATAGCTAGGAATTGGCCCCTGATTGAAATCAGTATGGATATTCACTGAAAATCAGTGAAATCTCACTGATTCAAATTTAGAGAGCAGAGGTTTGATATCCCAGGGTTTACTGTATACAAATAAAGGAAAAGCAATTACGAAATAAACCGATTCCCTTCCTGATTGGATCAATTAGTAAGTTTTGCTTAAAGTTTAACCAAAAGTTTATCAAGATAGATGACACTAGAACGAAAGTAGCAAAGTTAGAGTCACACAGTGAAAAGGCACCTTGAAGCTAGAAGAAGTAAAATACGCTGGGAAAGAAAGATTGAAAGATGAAACTGGAAGCCCCGCGGGAAGTTTTTATCTTATCAGACTCGTCCGCAGATTCTTGATCTAAAGCTAGCTTGAGTTACGAACTCTCTTTGCCTCCAGGAATGACCCCGAAAATAAGTTTAGATGGCACCAAAGTCGAAAATTCCGGGCGATTGGGATGATATCAGGGAATTCCAGACCACCCGAAGGTTATTTCAGATTTGGACAAGAGACGGCTAACGATGATGGTACTCCTCGATCAGAATGGTCATAATCAGTACCAGATTGAAAAAATACTGATGAAAATAGATTTGGTTCAATTTACATTCCCCACTGTCGCTCCCCTATTTTTTTTTCTTCTCATTTTCTCCTCAATCTCCTCTATGATTGTAAAAATTTGGTTGAAAGTTGAACTATTTTCTTGAAAACTCATTTTTTTCTGGGTTTAAAATTAATTTTTTAACTGGAAATGTAACTTTTCCATTTTTTTTAAATCGATTTATTTGAGTTAAATTTTTTTTTGGAAGAAAACTCATTTTCTTGGTTAAAATTTTCTATTTTTTGGTCAAATTTTGTTGTTTAAGTTTCATTATTTTGGTTGCAAATTCATCTCTTTGGTTGAGATTTTGACTATTTTGTAGAAAATTCTTTTTTTTTTTGGTTTGAAAATTCATCTTCCTTGATTAAAAATTAAATTTCTCGTTAAAAATTCTTCTTTTCCGGATTTATGTCAACTGTTTTCTAAAACATTCGCCTTTTTAGCTTGAAAACCTAACTATCCTTTATTAAAATGGAGGTATGTAGTCGATCAGTGTGAGTGCTTCGATTCACGTCGCTTATCGCATCTGTTTACATTATCAATGAAAATATTTATACTGATAAGTTACTGTGATCGTTCAGAATTCGGCTGGTGCTCTTTTTTGTTTTTTGAAAAATTGATTTGATCTTAAAATTTGTTACTGAATTCATCCTGTGCTCTTTTTTTCTTAATTTTTTCAAAATTTAGATAGTTTTTAAGCAAATTAAAAAAAAATCTCTATTAAAAAGGAGGTATGTAGTCGATCAGTGTGAGTCCGTCGATTCACGTCGCTTATCGCATCTGTTTACATTATCGATGAAAATATTTATACTGATAAGTTACTGTGATCGTTCAGAATTCGGCTGGTGCTTATTTTTGTTTTTTGAAAAATTGATTTGATCTTAAAAAATTTTACTGAATTCATCCTGTGCTCTTTTTTTCTTATTTTTTTCAAAATTTAGATAGTTTTTAAGCAAATTAAAAAAAAAAGTTTACAATTTCATATTTCAAACTTTACATTCTTTCCCCTATTCCTTCTTTTCCTCTTTTTTTAAGAAATCTTCTTCTGCCCTGTTTTCAAGAAACTTCCCCTGTTTGCCATTTTTTTGTTTAAATGTGAAATGAATTTATAAAACCTAATAAGAAAATCTAACTATTTTGGATTAAAAGTTATTTTTTTGGTTGAAAAGTCTACTATTATATTTTTGATTAAGAATTCATCTTTTTTTTGGTTAAAAATTCTACTATTTGAGTGAAAATTTAATTATTTCCTTGAAAATTCGACTGTTTTGTGGAAGATTTTTTTTTTATAGAAAATTCGTCCTTATAGATTGAAAATTCATTTTTTGGTAGAAAAGTTATATTCTTTGGTTGAAGAATCATCTCTTTTTGGTTGGAAATTTAACTATTTTGTTAAAAATTTGTTTCATTTTGGGTTGAAAATTAATTTTTTTAACTGCGAATTCAACTGTTCCATTTTTGGTTGAAATTTTACCTTTTTTAAGTAAAAGTTCAACTATTTGGTTAAAAAATCATATTTTTTGTGGAAAATTTAACTATTTTGTTGCAATTTGTTTTTGTTTGGTTGAAAATTACCCTTTTTTTGGTAAAAAATTCAACTATTTGGTTTCATATGGAAATCTTTTTGAATTGAAATATCAACATATACATGATTCGTTGAGAATTCATATTTTTGTTTAAAAATTCAATTACTCTGTTTAAATTTACTTTGTAAAAAGATAATTTTTTTTGGTTGAAGATTCATAATTTTAGACGAAAATTCAACTATTTTTTTTTAAAATAACTTTGTTGTGGAAAATTTATATTTTCGTATATAAAATTCCACTGTTTTGTAGAAAATTAATTTTTTTGGCTTGAAAATTTAATAATTTGATACAAAATAAAACTATTTCGTGGAAAATGAAATTTTTTGTTGAAAATTCAACTATTTTGGTAGAAAAGTCAACTATTTGGTTAAAAATACATCTTTTTGTTAGAAAATTAAACTATTTGCTTAAAAATGCGTTTTTTGTTGTTGAATTCAACTCATGGAAAATTCCTTTTATCTTTGTCGAAAATTAATTTCTTAAAACTGAGAATTAATCAGTTCCATTGCTAGGTGAAAATTGATCTTTTTTTAGTTGAAAATTAAACTATTTGATTGAGAATTCGTTTTTTGTTGTGCTTGAATTCAACTAGTTGAAAATTTCTTTTTTTTATTGAAAATTAATTTTTTTAACTGAAAATTTAACAATTCCATTGCTAGGTGAAAATTGATCTTCTTTAGTTGAAAATTCAACTATTTGGTTGAAAATTCATTGTTCCTGATTTAAAATTAACTTTCTTGTTGAAAATTCTTTTTTTCCGCTTTCAAAGTTAAATATTTCCTAAAATATTTAATTTTTCGTTGCAAAACTTAAATTTTTTTTTGAAAATTGATCTTTTTAGGTAGGATTTAGTGTTCTTTGTTAAAAATTGATCTACTTGGTCAAAAATTCAACTAAGTGGTCTAAAATACATCTTTTTTAGTTGAAAATTTAGCTATTTTGTTGAAAATTGATCTTTTTTTGTTGAAAATTCATCTTTTTGGTTAAGATTCAACTATTTTGTTAAAACTTCTTTTTCTTTTGTTGAATTCAACTTGTTGAAAATTCTTTATTTCTTTGTCGAAAATTATTTTCAGCTGGAAATTGAACCTCAAATTGTAAATTAAATTTCTGGTTAAAAATTTATCTTTTTTAGTTGAACACTTATCTTTTTTTAGTTGAAAATTCACTATTTGGTTGAAAATTCATCGTTCCTGGTTGAAAATTAACTTTCTTGTTGAAAAATCATCTTTGCCGGTTTCAAAATGCAATTATTCCATTTTTGGTTTAAAAACTAAAATTTTCTCGTTGAAAATTCAACTATTTGGTTAAAAATTCATCTTTCTTGAATGAAAATTAAATTTTGTTTTTGAAAATTCAACTATATTGTTAGAAATTTTATTCTTTTGTTGAAATTTTAACTGTTTTGTTATATATTCGTCTTTTTGTCTTCAAAATTTAACTGTTTGGTTCAAAATTCAACTATTTTGTTGAAAATTTCGTCTCTTTTGCTTAAAAGTTCAATTGTTTGATATTGTCAAGTCATGTCATATTGAATTTCATTTGGTAGCTATGCATTAATTTGGTTTGAAAAAGCCCAAACTTGTTAAGATTTTTTTAGGCAGGATAAAAAATAGTCTTGAAATGGGAATACAAGAATCGATCATGTAATAACTAAAGTCCTAGAAATATTAGGTTTTATTGGCTTAGCTGACTAGATATTTGATGGAAGATAGTAGAGAAAGTTTCTGGGGTGCAATTGAGGGAGAAAGCCACAATTGTACCAAAGTTAAAGTTCCTTGACCTCAGTGTCAGGTTTGTCCTGTCCTGCATGGAATGTCCTGTCCGCCCTCCCATTCCAAACCTTAATCCCTTACATTAGCTCTACTGTCAGGTCGACTCCTGTAGCCTCACACCACTTAGCCATTTGAATAATCCGACGGATTGGATAAAACGTAAAGTGTCCCTTTTCCCTTTTTAGTCCTACACCTCAGATTATATATTATTCATTTACATTTGTCCTTTTAACATGCATTCCAGTATTTCGAATACTTTAGTTTACATCAGGCCTGTCCAGCGAGGAGAAATTCGAGGAATTTTCGTCGAAATGACTCAAATCGCAGATGTGAATTTTTCATTCTTTTCCGGATTTATGTCAACTGTTTTCTAAAACATTCGCCTTTTTAGCTTGAAAATCTAACTAGCCTCTATTAAAAAGGAGGTATGTAGTCGTTCAGTGTGAGTGCGTCGAGTAAGGACGCTTATCGCATCTGTTTACATTATCGATGAAAATATTCATACTGATAAGTTAGGTCGACTCCTGTAGCCTCGCATTTACATTTGTCCTTTTAACATGCATTCCAGTATTTCGAATACTTTACAGTTTACATGAGGCCTGTCCAGTGAGGAGAAATTTGAGGAATTTTTGTCGAATTTTCGTCGAAATGACTCAAATCGCAGATGTGAATTTTCCACCTCCACTCTCTACTTCCCCTTCTACTTCACGAGAGTAAGCACCAACCGAGCTCTCACAAATGAGCAGATAGAAAAGTGGTGGTGGAAGTGCACCATCTGGACTTTGAGCAAATTTCTCCTCGCTGGACAGGCCTGGTTTATATGTTTCCTTACAAGGTTGATCCACATTTTCTATCTTTTTTTGGACTGTTTTGGAAATTACCTAAAAAATTTGCAATCCTTGCAAACCTGAAAATCACTTGGATTTTAATTAAAAAATTTTTTACTAACAACTTTTTTTAAGGAACTTCATCGTTTAATTTCCAAACTACTCGAAAATTAGGAAAGCAGGATGGCCGTAGATCAGGGAATACCTAAAAATCAGGGAAAAGTCAGGACATTTTATTAGCCAGGAAAAAGTCAGGGATGTTGAAAAAAATGTCGAAAAAGTCAGAGAATTTTTATAAGAGGAACTTCAAGTAACTGTCAAGGATAAGAAATTTAAAATTTTTTAATTTTAATTTGAAATTTTTGTTATTCTGTTTATAGAAGATACTGGGGATGTTAAAAATCTTACATCAGGGAAAAGTTATGGAATTTTGAAAATGAGTTTTTGCGGCCACTTTGATATAATATTCTTGTTAGTAATTTATTTTCCTTATATTTTTATTCCTATTTTTTTTGCATCTTATCCCTCCTGACGATTATATTTTTAGTTAAAAATTGTATTATTTGGTTGAAAATTCAATAATTTTGTTACAAAGTCATCCTTTTTGGTTGAAAATTCAACTGCTTTGCTGAAAAGCTAACTATTTTAGCAGAAATTTAATTTTTTGTTGAAAATTCATCTTTGGTGTTGAAAATTCAACTATTTGTGTGAAAATTCGTCTTTTTTGGTTGAATTCAACTATTTTTTGAATTTTTTGACTAGTTTTCGATTTTAGTTAAAATCTTTCTTGGTTGAAAAATCAACTACTTAGTTAAAGTTTGAACACCACTTTGTTCAAAAATCATTTTTTGGTGAAGATTTATTACTTTAGTTCGAAATTCATCTCTTTGGTTAAAAGTTGAACTATTTTCTTGAAAATTCATTTTTTTCTAGGTTTAGAATTAATTTTTTAACTGGAAATGTAACTTTTCGATTTTTTTCTTTGAAAAATTTATTTAATCTTAAAAATTTTTACTGAATTCATCCTGTGCTCTTTTTTTTAGTTTTTTCAACATTTAGATAGCTTTTAAGCAAATGAAACAAAAGTTTACAGTTTCAACTACAAGTTGCTGTATTTTATTATAATTGTAAATAATGGAAAATTATTATCATATTTAGAAATTCATTTTATTTTTATTTTAGTTACATTTTCGGCTCATTTCTTAATGTTTCTTTTTAAAATTATATAGCCTCAGTATTTTTCGAAAATAATTTTTTGCTATCAGAATAATAGACAATACAAATTATAAACATTTAGAAATTTATTTTATTTTACTTTCACTTACATTTTCAAAGACAATTACATCCTTCTAATTTTAACTAAAAATTCGTCTACTTGGGTAGAAAATTAATATTTTTGGTTGAAAGTTTTTATATTTAGTTGAAGATTCAACTTTTTTGTTAACAATTCGTCTTTTTTTCGTTGAATTCAACTGGTTCTATTATTGTTTGTAAACTTATCTTTTTTAGTTGAAAATTAAACTATTTCATAGAAAATTCATTTATTTTGTTGAAAATTTATTTTTTATTGCTGTTGTTTTGGGATAGGAAGCAGCTGCACGGGGCCAGTTCTAATCCAAAATGTCTACCTTACCGACATCGAGTACATTCTAAAGCTGAAGTGGTTCGTGTCCATGCTAAGTTTCTAGAATTTTCTGGATGACTTCACAAATTGATATTCCGCGATTATGAGAAACGATTTTGCTGTAAACTATACTAATTGGGAGAATAAATAGCCTTGAAGCTGTTTACGCAAAATTCTTTTCTCACAATTATGCAATATCATTTTATGACGTCATCGGTAACGCTCGAGAATATTCTAGAATATTCAAAATCTTCATGAAAGCGTTGCATATCATTTTGTTCTAATTCTGGGATCAAATTAGTGGATGAGCAGGGCGTTTCTAACGCAAGATTCCTACCTTACCGA
>CAKNYM010009739.1:0-10253 GCA_932195095.1 Andricus curvator | reverse complement strand
CTGTTCTCTTAATTTTATATAAAATTGAAGCAAATTTAAATTTTGCCGCAGAAATACTATAATTTCCTGTCGGTAAAACAGCTATCTGTTACATACTCGGCTCGGTGCTGCTACCTATGATTAGTTTTGCATAATGAACCTCATTGTTTGTCCACAGCGGCGCAACGCCGAACTAACGGCGCGTCGATCGTCACTCGATTAGATTAAAACAGTTTAAAGCCATGTGACGAGTGGGTTACGTAACCGGATTCCTACCTTACCGACACTTTATAAATAATAAAAATTTAGGACCAGACCCACCTTTCTTAGTGCTTCTTATTTATTACCCCAAATTTTCAATCCAAATCTGGCTATTCGTGTGTAAATAAATTAACAAACAAAAAAAGTGTCGGTAAGGTAGGAATCCGGTCCCGTGACCCACTCGTCACATGACCTTAAAGGGCATTTCCACAGAATGTATTCGAAGCGCAAAATATTAATTTATTTTGTGAAGTTTTATTAATAAACTGTTGATAAAAATGTGCGGTAGTTACTGCATACTACCCAATTGCACTAGTCAGTATAAAGCAAAAAAATCTAACAAGGAAAAGTTACATTTCTTTTCAGTACCGTGAAATTTAAAACTAGGATCATATTTAATTGTAAGTTTTAAAAATTGAAACCTCTTCAATTTGAAAGATTTCCAATTTAAAGTTTTACAATTTTGAAGATTTACAATTGAAAATTCTTTAATTTTAACGATTTGCAGTTTAAAATTGTTCAATTTTTAAGATGTATAAGTAAAAATTCTTAAATTTTGATGACTTTGACGATTGTGAAGATGTGTCAGGATTTCAATTCGAAATATTCCATTTTGCAGAAATTTCGAAGGTTAATAATCAAAATTACATAATTGTTAATTGTAAAACTTAAAATTTTGATAATTATTAATTGTAAATTTTGACAACTGAAAACTTTTCAATTTTTAACATTCACAATTCAAAGTTCTACAGTTTTCAAGAGTTACAATTGAAAACTCTTGAATTTTGAAAATATATAATTGCAAATTATTCAAATTTCAAGATCTACATTTTAAAGGTATCCTTTGAAAAAATACCTTTGAACGCTTTTGTGTTGAAATAGTTCAATTTTAAATATTTACTATTGAGAAGTCCTCAAGTTTAAAGATTTATAAATAAAAATTCCTAAATTTTGATGATTTTTAGGGACGACTGAAAAATCCGGAAAAATAAAATTCCTGACACTGTAAAATTCCCGAAGGGGAAAATTCCCGAATAATAAAATTCCGAGATTGGAAAATTTCCGAATTGTAAAATATCCGAACTAGAAAATTCCCGAATATAAACAATTTCAATTTTTTTAATTATAATGTAGTTTTAATTGTAAATCGGCAATTTTCTGTCGGGAATTTTTCAATTCAGGAATTTTAATATTTGTGAATTTTATAATTCGGGAATTTTTTTTCGGGATTTTTCAGTCGTCCCGATTTTTATAGTCAAAGGACGAATTTTTAAATCTAAATTTTTCAAAATGAAGAAATTTCAAATGTAAAGCATATATTTTAAATGATATTTAAATGATATAAATCTAAAGTTCTACATTTTTGAAGATTTACAATATTGAAAAGTCTTTAAATTTTACGATTTGCTGTTTAAAAGTTTTCAACTTTAAAGACGTATAAATAAAAATTCTTAAATTTTGCTGATTTTGCAAGACATAGTGTCACTTGCATAATAAGATTTATTTGTAATCATCACGGCAAATTTGTAAAGTTTTACTTTATCATATAGTCATTTTTATACAATTTAACCTGATTTTCTTTATTTATCATAGTAAACCATAAAAAAATAATAATTCCTACAAAATCTATACAGTATCTAAAAACTTGGTATTGATTCTATATTTTTACTTAAAAAAAGAATGGATAATACAGCAACCCCAGGCAGAAAAATTATGCATAGTTTATACATAATTTGAAATATATATATAATTTTTATTTTTTTATAGAAAAATGGTATAAAACAAATGGAAATTATATATAATATCAACCTCATCTCTTGCCTCCAAGTTTCTCTATTTTCAAAATTAATTTTTCCATGCAGAAATCGAATAAAAAATTTAACAATTATTTTTGTCCAAAATAAAACAATCAGTTTCTGATTTTTTATTCTTCGAATATGCAAAATTTTGAGGCGAGAAACGAGGTCGATAGGAGTTTTAATGATTTAGAAATCAATTTTTAAATAAAGAAATTCTGCTCCCTAAAAAGTTAACCTTATATTCAATATCAAATAATAAATATACCTGGCAAACTCAGTGAGCTTACTAGGATAGGGCTGGTCCGAAGATTTAAAGAATTTAGATTGTAAATTAGTTTTGAGAAATTTCGAAAACAGTTGGAAATTTATAAAAAATAAACAAAATTATTGTGCTTTGCAGTGTTTCCAAGTCAAATGTATCGAGTAACGATCGCAGCGCCACTATTTGCCCTTCCTGATTTCATGTGAATTATTCTTAATTCATTTAATTCTCTTCAATACAATGTATTTTTTATTTCGGTTCAGTTTTGTTTAATTCATCCTGAATTCAAGGGAATTTGGGGGATTTTTCCAATCTGTCTGAATTTAACGTGAATTCTCTTGAAGTATTGTGAATTTGTATCCTCAATTTGTTAATATTCACCTGAAATTCTTATAGATTTTATCGAGTTCTTTGGAATTCTTTTAAGTTCGAAAGAACCTAAAAGAATGTAGAAATTCAAATTTGTTTCAATCCTATTATAAAAGATTCTATAGATAAAAAGTTACAATATTAGAATTTTGGTCTTTAGATAATAATGGCGAGGAAATTTTTTAATTGAAGTTTTGCGGCTGCCCTGATAATATATATGTCGTAGGCACTTAGAAGTCTTAGGCATTCAGCCGACTACCGGCGTTCAGAACAAGCATCTTCTTCGATGGCCCTTGATATCGCCAGACGTAGGATCATGCATATGCATAAAAGCTTGCATATATCAATTCGTCGTTCCGCGATTATACATCTCACGCCGTCAAGGCGGACGCGGACTTCTGAATCTCCAATATCTTCATAACCCAATTGCTCTAAGTAAAGCTTACATCGTTGCAAATGGCAGAGATCCTCTCCTAAAAATGGTCAGGAAACACGAGATGATTGGCTAAGGAGCGTTCCTTTACAAAGCCGCGGAGCAGGCGGCCGAGACGCTTGGCCTGAATTTTAACATAAGAAGTGAGGAAAGTGCATTACTCCATCTAGATGCTTTACTTCTAAAAACCGAAGTAAAGAAAGCCGAGGTTGAAAAATTCCGTCAGCAGCTACTCGTTAAGAAAATGCACGGAAACTTTCACAAAAATGTATAAAAACAGTCCTTGTCGAAGGAGCAAACTTTTGCTTTCCTTAGATCATCAAGGCTTAATTCAGGTACAGAGGCCTTCATTTTGGCATGCCAGGACGGTGTTATTTCCACCTTAGCATACCGTGACGGCATTTGATGTCAAGAAGTTCCCAGCGATAGGTGCAGAGCATGCCATGTGCACTCTGAGTACCTAGAACACGTACTATCCGGGTGTCCCACTCAAGCGGGAACGACGTATCTTTAAAGACATGAAACGGCCCTGAAAGTGCTTTATGGCCATCATTATCGCTTTCACGGTATTGGGCGCGACCTTGCCATGCCGGACGCTCCGAGGGAGATAGAGTCAATTGTGAAAAGCAAGAAGTGCTCAATTTTCTGGATCTATAATTTTCGGACAGCAGTCTCCGTTGCACACTCGAGACCATCTGATAAAAGGTATCAATACGTTAAAAGAGAGCTGCAACAACTGTAGCAACAACTGTAGCCAAAATATTCGGATAAAGTAATTGTCCTTGCGAGATGGATGCAGACAGCTTTCATCCTTGGGTCGCCTCGTGTCCTCAAGACACGCGAGGGTTTCGCCGGCCTGTCGTTGTGATTTCATCGTACCCTGTGACCACCCATCACACAGTCATGAGACGTGGCTATAGGTGTGATTTATCGTGGTTCAGCTGAGAGCTGGTATCATTTTCATAGATAGCAGTTGCTCCCAGTGGACGTCGCGTTGTTTTCTAATAATGTTGTGAAAAATTTTAATACTGCCTTTTGGCTATACCTGACTCATTGATTCCATCAATGTTTTAATCGAATCCATACTGGTAAATATTTTTTAACAAAACGTGAATTGTGATCTCTACTACTGTTGTTACTTGACTTTTGACGTTATTTATTGGTGTTTTAATAATAAATTTTCAGCCTGATGAGGTTAGCGAACCAAGCTAACGAAATGTTGCACAATTAACCTATTGTATTAAATTATTTCACCCCAAACTAACCGAAAGAAGAAAGTGTATTTGTCTATAACAAAATTACTTTCTACTGAATTTACTTCCTTAACTCCAAAATTCAGACTACATTAATATCTGACACTGAATTACATTGATTGGATTCAAAATATTTTGGTTCACTGACACAGTAACGAAATCTAACAAAAGCTTCCTTGGCATCCCTGAATTTAAAATAGACATTACGTATTAAAGAGATATTTATGTTAGCGTTGTTTTCCGTTGGGATATAAGAATTAGGGATTCCAGAAAAACTTCCGTTCCATTTCGTTACTGGTTGAAAAAAATTACATTTCACTGAATTTAATTCTTCAACTTCAAAATTTAGACGAAATTAATATCTGGCACTGAATTACTTTGATTGGATTCAAACTATTTTATTTCACTGAGGCAGTAACAAAATGTAACAAAAGCTTCCTTCGGATCCCTGAATTTAAAACAGTCATTACGTAATGACGAGATTTTTTATGTGATCGTCGTTACCCGTTCGCATATAAGCATCAGAGATTCAAGAAAAGCTTCTGTTCCATTTCGTTACTGATTGAACAAAATTACTTTTTACTGAATGTAGTTCTTTAATCTCAAGATTTAGACTATATTAATATCTGGCACTGAATAACATAAAATGTTTTTTGGTTTGGAGGGGGCCATAATTCGCCGACAGTGACTTTGACCTCTATTTTCTAGGTGATTTGAAGGTCAACTACTGTTGTAAACGAGCAGGTAGATTTGGCAATAAGCTAGAAGTCGATCTTGAGCCTCTTGTCGTTGAAGGTACTTAGGGATCGTTCATAAACTACGTTACGCGTTTTTCTTTTGTTTAAATAAAGATGAGAATATAATTTCCGTGAAGTTGAAAAGGATACAACGATATAAACAAAAGAAAAACGCGTAACGTAGTATATGAACGATCCCCTACCATGATAAGCACCTTCAACGATAAGAGGCGAGATTTACTTGATACGTAGCATAATTTTCTACACGTTTTTCATAATGTTTTTTACCAAGCCTTACTACATCAAAAATTAGACTTTTACTTTCAAATGACCTTCGCCTTAGATTTAGGATCGACTTTGAGGTAATTGCCAAACCTACCTGCTCTTTCCGAGTCCAGGGTGATAAATGGGAGTTTCCCATTGAATTTACATCAATTATTTTCAATATAAGATATTTTTAATGGAATTCAAAACATAGAAGCGATGTGCGCCGCACGTTATGACCGACAGAATGCGAGCAATATCTGACTCAATTGATGAAGCATACGTCTTATCAGGTGAGAGAACATTCTGCACATCGATCCGCAGATCACACGCCATCACTGTGCTAGCATATTGTTGTCTGGGATATTTTAAAATTCTTGCAATTGTAAATGTACGCTCAGAAATGAAGAAGTAAAATGGAAGAAAATGTTAAGTGTACCACTCTTGAAAGGTAATGCGAAATTACAAAATTAAGGTTATGACTGTTTTGACCTTTAATTTTAATAGGTCCATGTATAATCGTGGGGGAAGCATAAAGACCGAAAGTAAAGCGCGAGACCAAATAGACGTGCGCGTAGCACGCGATAGGAATGTGCTCGCGCTGCAGGTAGATTTTTTAAATCGAATTAACGGTGTGAATAATTATGATTCATGCACAAAATACTTTAAAGAAAGGTTCCGATTGGGTGTTTGTTGCCTAACGGACATTCCGCGGTTTCTGTTAGGGTAATTTCTCTAAACACATTGCTGTCGATGTTTATTATCGCCCGCTTTTCCCCAAAAGTAATAGATGTATATAGTCCACAAAAAATTAGTTGTCTACTTAGTCTGTCCAATATTGCAAATACGTCACCATCGTACGTTGATAATACAATCTGTTCTCCGGTTGGCATAGGTATAAGGACATGATTTTTTGTTTTCAATCGAATCGGTGAATCGGGAGGAAAAACGCATCTTCGAAGTTGAAAATCTGATTTGGATTTTTGTAGGGAATAAGTCGAACAAATGGAAGTTCTTCGAGTTTAAATCCAAGTATGAGTGAAGAACGATGCCTGACAAGAGGAGACCTGGACCTGACACGGAGGGAAGTCTCGGCAGGTGGAGGAAACCTGGACCTGGTACGAAGGGAAGGCTCGGCAGGTGGAGGAGACCTGGTAGAAGAAACAGTTCCGGCAAGAGGTGAAGTCATTTTTGGAGAATGTCTGTCAGGAGAATAAGAAGATCTCCCACGAGGAACACCAGGAATAGGGTCGCCATTAGGCAAACACTCGAATTGAAAACTTAACTCTGCAACAAGAAAACAGAGAATTACATTTTTATTAGAGTACACAATCGTATATTGGTATATCATGAATTGTGAATGCTGTTATAATTGTCAAACTAGTCGTAAACTGTTTGCAACGTTTTTATGCAATTCTGCAGGTCATAAAAAAACGCGAGCCTTTCTTCGACAGTATTTCTCCACATTTCTCAAAAAACTGCGTAGATAGGCTAATTACTGTTTAATTATTGTCACAGAATTAAAATTTCTAATTACCACTTGAACAGATGAACTCGACTTCTGATTACGAATCCAACGATATAAAAAAAGCATTTTTTATCTGAAGCATAGATCAGGCCTTTCTCCATAGGTATGGTATTATTACTTTCAATACACAGTAAATGCCAGTTGATCAATTTTATCCCAAAATTGAACCAAAATGATATGTAAGGTTTTTATACAAATTTCGGATATCTTATTTGATCAATTATTTGCGCATTAGAATGATCCGATTTTCAAGATCAATTGCCTGTCATAAATGGTAATGAGTAGAAACTTATGCCACATCCAAGTCATAGCCGCTGCATGTATATTCATATTTTAAGACTAAGCTTTCGTAAAAATTTCCTACCCTTTCAAGAACTAAAAATCATTATATTTCGCTAAATACTTGGACTAATTGAATCTAAAAAAACTAATTTCCAGAGCCATAGAGATTTGTAGATCAATATTTAAAAATTGGAATTTTCCCCCCACCCTGAAATTCAAGGTATTCTAAAATATTCGTTGTTGGTCTTAGGAAGTTGTGAATCGTTTTTTTATACAAAAGTGTATTTTTTACACTGAAAATTTAACGACCACCGTTAAAGGATCATTATTATAGTCAAAAAATCATCTCTTCGGTTGAAAATCTAACGTTAATTCTTTTTGGTTTAATAGTCTGCTCTTATATTTTTGATGGAAAATCAATCATTGTTCGTTAAAACTTTTATTATTCGGTTGAAAATTTAATTATTTTGTTGAAAATTCTACAATCAAGTTAAAAGTCGTCTTTCTTCCTTTTTAGGTGAAAATTCAATTGCTTGGTTAAAAGTTGAACTATTTGTTGGAAAATCATTTTTTTCTTGGTTGCAGATTCGTCATTTTAATAAGAAAATTCATCTCATTGGCTAACAATTGACCTATTTTGTGGAATATTCGATTTCTTGGCAGAAAATTAATTTTTCAACTGAAAATTCAACTATTGCAGTTGAAGATTTATCAGTTAAGTTGAAAAGTCATATCTTTTGGTAGAAATTTTATCTTCAATTGTTTTCTTTCAAATTTGTCTTTTTGGTTAGAAAATTTAACTATTTGGTCTGAGAATGAACTTTTTTGTTACAAATTTATATTTCCGGGTTAGAGATTTAACTTTTTTGTAGAATATTTCCCTTTTTGACTTGAAAATACAAAAATTTGTTTGACATTTTTTCTCTCTTGACAATAATAGAATTGATTGTTTGGATTTCTATTCACACTTAAATTGTGTTTAGTCCTAGGAACAAATTTTCAAAAATATACAAATAATTTAACGAAACTCTATGGTGAGTGAAGTAAAAATTGTCCAAATCGAATAGTTATTATTGAGAATTTTGCAATATAAAAGTTTTGAACGGTTGTAATGGTAAATTCAACTACTATAGTAATTGAAGCTTTTACATTACGAATTTTCGAACAATTTTGATGTTAGAATGACAAAATTGGAAGAATTTCTAATTGAAAATTGAGAAAAGTTGGAAGTTAGATGAACAGGGAAAAATGTGATGAATTACATTTTTTGTAACTTTTTTACTATATAGACATATTCACTATAATTCAGTCAGAACATTCTTTTAAAAACGTTTATTGTCACAATTCACATTTTGTGACTTCCAAGAAGAAAGAATTATTTGTGTTTAGTATATATGCTTCAATTGTTTTTTTAAATTGACCTTATAACAAGAGACACCTTTTGCAGAGATTTCTGATCTGATGGCAGAGGATACCAGCGCGCAAAATGAGGAAGACGAGCAATGATTCAGTTAGCATATTGACTTCATGTTTCAGTTCCGTTTTTTTGACGGTCAAATCTGGAAATGCTATCACATTTTTATGGAAAGAAGGCAACATTGCAGCAGAGAGTGCAGAAGTCCCTACGCCTCCCGAAGAAAAAATCAAAAATTCTCATTTCCAACAATTTGAAGCCTACGTGCAAAATAACGATACTATCATGTTTAAGGAATCTGGTTTAAGGATCGGGGACGTTATCCTTACGATATTCGGAATTTGCACACGGTTTAATCTTAGTTTTAACGGCAGAAGGGCTTTGATTAAAGCGGCTAAAATGTTTGCAGGTCCAGGTTTCGAAGAGTGGAATATTAGTGATTATTATTTAGCAAAAATGTTTGATCCTTGTGCTGGACTTATAAAATATTATTTTTATTGTATGATATGCTACAAAGAATTACAGCACTTCACAAAAAGGACATATCAAAGATAAAGAAAAAATTTGCAATACACGATTAAAAAGTTACAAACTATCGCTGGCCTCTCCTCTCGAATATTACATTCATATCGACATCAAGTACCAAATAGATTTCTTAGTGAGCTCCACCTTGACAAGAGATAACCAATTTGGAAATTTTCAAAAAATGGATTCTACATTGCGCGATGATGGTGCCATTGACGATGTATACGATGGTATACTATACCGAAAATTGTGAGCAAAGACTGTAATAATTGGTTGTAAACTGATAACCTTCATCCTCTACACCGATGGGGCACCGCTCTTAATCAGCTCCAAGTTATCATTCTGGCCAATTTTCATTACTATAAACGAGTTTCCTCGAAACATAAGCTTCCGATATCACTTACTGGTCGGCCTCTGGATGGGAAAGTTTATAGCAGAAATAAGTCAAAGAGCGTATTTTTTACAAAATGACGAATATAGAATAAGAACTTTTTCAATTTGTGCAGTACTTCTTTGATTTATCCTCAATTGCAAAGGACCCCGCACCAAATGTACAGAAAAAAGCCTTATGATAAAAAATTCTAAAAAAAATTTTTTCTTGTATTTTCGAACCTGCAAACTAAAAATTCGAAAGAAAAATGTCAGAAAGATGGACAGTTTTTAGACAAACACTTGTCCAACGTTTCGATTTTTACATGTATTTTAATGGAAAAATGCTTATTTCAGCAAAATGTTTTTTTTTTCTCAAAAACGCTATGATAGATTTGACTAAAACTTTTATATTTTGACGATCAGGCGTACCGAATCAAAAGATTCATACCCACGAACTAGAAATATTAACGATTCTTTGGGTATACATCATGTTTTTGGGGGTGTTTTTGTACCCTAAACATCCAAGTAACATATGTAAATAATCATTTCTTAGTAACTAAAATAAATAGAGATTTTTATTCATCTTCTACGGCATGAAACGACTTTTCAATAAGTGGAGTAAGCGTACCTAGCAAGAATATGTTTTGACTTAATTTTAGGGGATGTTTTACCATCCCTTAAACAATGAGTCTTAAGTTCCTAACGCATTAATCAATAACGAAAAATAATTTTATTTTTAAATGCATGAAAGCTGATATTTTATGACAGAAAATAG
>CAKNYM010009736.1:0-11195 GCA_932195095.1 Andricus curvator | reverse complement strand
AAATTATTCATGATAAAATGGATTTCTGTTCTATCTTAATTTTAAAAATAAAAATTAATTCAATTAAAGTTTGATGAAAAAAATGTAGTACTGAATACATCCAGTTAAATATTTTTTTGATGGAAAAACATTTTTCTTGTAATAAAAATGATTTTTTTTGTTGAAAATCATCATTTTTTGAGACAAGAAAAATTTTGTTGAATCAAAAGAATATTTTATTGGATGTATTCAGTATTGCATTTATTTGATTCATGTAATCTTTTTACTCAGTGAAAGTTTTTGTATTTTTACCACAGTGTTAAGGTTTTCATCAAATGTAGGTAGCAAAATTGTCCAAAGAATGTTTGAATAATTATTTAACGACAATTTTTTTGATAATTTTGTATTTTCACTACAGTGTCATTTCAGACAAAAATATTACTTTCACAGAAATTTTTATATAATTTTAATAATTGTAATGAAATTTTATATAATTTTTTAACTGCTATATTAACCAAAGAATAACGCTTTCAATTATAAATTGTATCTCTACAGAAATGATGTAATTTTAAAATATTTAATGAAATGCACTGATGGAGGCCATCATTGTGTGCCGAAATAATTTTAATTTACTTAATCATAAAGCAAATTCAGTACTATATTGCTTTAATTCAAGTAATTTTTATAGCGACCTAAATTTAATGAAAATGTTTTTCTTCAATTTTTTGTATAACCAAATTTCAGTCTAAAAAATGTATTTGAAAATGTTTTTATTTTTAATTCCTAAAATTGAAATGTACTCAATTTTCTGTTATCACTAACAAATTTCGAAAAATCACAATATATTAAAAAAAGAAAATAATCCAAAATTTTGCGTAGTTGGAGAATTCTTTCAATATTCATAAAGTTGTAACCTGTTTACTTTAATTTTGACTCCTATACTTTTACGAAATACACGTGGGTGCCACCCTTAAAATAATGTGAAATTCTCGAATAATAAAATTTCCGAATAATGAAAGTCCCGGATAAAAAATTCTCGAACAGCTTTTCAATATTACAGAATTGAAAAATTCCCCAATGATGAAATTCCCGCCAGTTTTTAAATACCGAATTTCAAAATTCCCAAGTGATAAAATTCCCGACAGAAAATTGCCAAATTATAAAATATCCGAACTAGAAAATTCTTTTTTATTATTTAGAAAATTGATTAAATTATTAAAATTAAAATTATATTACAATTATTTTTTTGATTAATGAAAAAAATATTAATTGCCTATACGAGGGAATTTTCTAGTTTGGATATTTCATAATTCGACAATTTTCTGTCGGGAATTTTATTATT
Organism: Andricus curvator; assembly: GCA_932195095.1. NCBI lineage: Eukaryota > Metazoa > Arthropoda > Insecta > Hymenoptera > Cynipidae > Andricus > Andricus curvator. The sequence continues at coordinate 9,874 of CAKNYM010009736.1, read as the reverse complement.
CGGGAATTTTCCAATTCGGGAATTTTCTTAGTCGGGAAATATTTCAATTCGGTAATTTTATTATTGTGGAATTTTACAATTTGAGAATGTTCCAATTCGGGAATTGTATTATTAGAAAATTTTATTTTTCCAGGATTTTATTTTCCGGGATTTTTCAGTCGTCCCAATCGAAGGAGTTTATAGGCAGTCCAAGCAATTAGTTTGTAATCCAGAGTAATTCTGTTAATTCAGAGTAATTTACATAGGTAATCCAAATATTTATCTATTTTGTTGAAAAATCTGTTGTTGCTATTGTTGAAAATTATTTTTTCCCATGGAAAATTCAACAATTCCAGTTTTTTTGTTGTAAATTTATCTTTTTTAGTTCAAAATTCAACTATTTGGTTAAAAATTAATAAATTTTGTTAAATTTCGTTTGTTATGGTAGAAAATTAATCTTCTAGGTTTAAAGTTCAATTACTTGGTTCAACTACTTTGCTAAATTTATTTCTTTGGTTGAAAATTTGTTTTATTTCTTTGGTAAAATGTTAACTTTTTAACTGAAAATGTAACTATTCCATTTTTAACTAAAATGTATCTTTATCAGTTGAAAATTGAACTATTTGGTTGAAAATTCATGTAGTCTATTGAAAATTCAACTATTTGGTTGCAAATAAATCTGCTTTGTTGAAAATCGTTTTTTTTAAGTCAACTGTTTTTTTTTAAATTCGTCTCTTTGGTTGATGATTCAACTTTTTTGTTGATAATTCGTCTCTTTTGTTTGACTTCAACTGTTTCTGATTTTAAATTAAAATCTATTTTTGTCGAAATATGTACTATTATATTTTTTTCTGAGAATTAATCTTTTTTTATTGAAAATTAAACTGCTTAGTTGAAAATGGATCTCTTTGGTTGAAAATTTAACTAAGTTGTTGGAAATCCGTTTATTTCGGTAGAAAATTAATCATCTTGGTTGAAAACTCATGGCTTTGGTTGAAATTTCAACTTTTTGGTTGAAAATTAATCTGCTTTGTTGAAAATTAAATAACCTTGTTTAAAAGTATTTTTTGTTGTTGAAAAGTTTTGTTAAAATCTGTTTTAGTTGCAATATCAACTATTATATTTTTCGCTAACAATTAATCTTTTTTTATTGAAAATTGAAATACATGGTTGAAAATTCAACTCTCTGCTTGAAAATTGAACTAGTTCGCTAAAAATCTGTTTTTTTTTATTGAAAATTAATTTTTGTGATGAAAATTTAGCATATCTATTTTTGGTGACTAATGGACCTTTTTTAATTGAAAATTCAACTACTTTGTTCAAAACTCGTGTATTTTGTGGAAAAATCGTCTTTTTCGGTAGAAAATTAATCTACTTGGTTTAAAATTCAACTATTTGGTTAAAAGTTTATCTATCCACGATAAGTTTATGTACTCCAGAGTTTATTATTATTCTAGCGAATATTGAGTCAACCGCTGGGGAATATTATAATGGTGTTATTGCATGCACTTTAGACAATATATTTTTCAAATACTGGATAAAATTCTAAAAATGTTAGTACATTCAAAAAAAATTTTGAATGCCTAACATTTTGACAAAACTAATGTTTAAAAAAAAGTACCGAAAACCACATTCAAACTCTGTGACCTTGAAACGTCACATCCTGCAAAACGTTGAACCAATCAGAATAATGGTATGCAGTGGCTCCATTGACTCACGAAGTATCCAGCTGACAGCTGGCAAAAAAGATTTGTGACCATCCACATGTTGACTTTTGGCACATTCGTACTGCAATTTTGTACAAATCCCAGATTTAGTGAAATTCTGACCATTTTAAACTTTTTGGGCCCTTTTTCATACTTTTAAAAAACTTTTTAAATAATAAACGTGTTAGTAGCTTAATGGGAAAGCACGAAAGTTCTTAGGTTCGATTCCCAACGGAACGAAAGGAGAAGATCTTGTTCAGAAAAAAAATTAATTAAAATAATTTTTTATTCATATTTCTATCTAGTCTGAAAAGACGTTAAAAATTTCGGTTATTCTCTGATGATAATACAGATTCCCTAAAAAAATTTGATTTACTACCTGGCAATATAATGCGTGTATTTTCTGAAAGAAGTTTCTTTTCTCGACCTCTCTAGTAGCTTAATGGGAAAGCACCCGACCGACAATCGGAAGTTCTGAGGTTCGATTCCCAGCGGAACGAAAGGAGAAGATCTTTTTTCAGAAAAAAATGTTTTAAAATAATTTTTAATTCATATTTCCATCTAGTCTGAAAAGACGTTAAAAATTTCTGTTATTCTCTGATGCTCATAAAGATTCCTTCAAAAAATTTGATTTACCAACTGGCAAAATAATGCGTGTATTTTCTGAAAAAAGTTTCATTTCTCGATCTCTCTAGTAGCTTAACGGGAAAGCACCCCACCGGCAATCGGAAGTTCTGAGGTTCGATTTCCAGCGGAACGAAAGGAGAAGATCTTTTTTCAGAAAAAAAATTTAAAAAAATAATTTTTAATTCATATTTCCACCTAGTCTGAAAAGACGTTAAAAATTTCTGTTATTCTCTGATGATAATAGAAATTCATCCAAAAAATTGGATTTGCCCCTGGCAAAATAATGCGTGTATTTTCTGAAAAAAGTTTCTTCTCTCGATCTCTCTAGTTCTAGTAGCTTAATGGGCAAGCACCCGACCGGCAATCGGAAGTTCTGAGGTTCGATTTCCAGCGGAGCGAAAGGAGAAGATCTTTTCTCAGAAAAAAAATTAATCAAAATAATCTTCAATTCATATTTCCATCTAGTCTGAAAAGACGTTGAAAATTTATGTTATTCTCTGATGATAATACAGATTCGTTAAAAAAAATTTGATTTACCAACTGACAAAATAATGCGTGTATTTTCTGAAAAAAGTTTCGTTTTTCGATCTCTCTACCCGGCGGAACGAAAAGAGATCTTTTTTCAGAAAAAAAATTAATCAAAATAATTTTTAACTCATATTTTCATCTAGTCTGAAAAGACGTTAAAAATTTATGTCATTCTTTTACGATAATACAGATTCCTTCAAAAAATTTTATTTGCTTCTGGCAAAATAATGCGTGTATTTTCTGAAAAAAGTTTCTTTTCCAGGTCTCTCTAGCAGCTCAACGGGAAAGAACTCTACCGGAAATCGGAAGTTCTGAGGTTCGATTCCCAGCGGAACAAAAGGAGAATATCTTTTTTCAGAAAAGAAATGAATTAAAATCATTTTTTTATTCATATTTTCATCTAGTCTGAAAAGACCTTAAAAATTTCTGTCATTCTCTGATGATAATACAGATTCCTTGAAAAAATTTGATTTACCACCTGGCAAAATAATGCGTGTATTTTCTGAAAAAAGTTTCTTTTCTCGATCTCTCAAGTAGCTTAATGGGAAAGCACTTGACCGGCAATCGGAAGTTCTGAGGTTCGATTCCCAGCGGAACGAAAGGAGAAGATCTTTTTTCAGAAAACAAATTGATTAAAATATTTTTTAATTCATATTTCCATCTATTCTGAAAAGACGTTAAAAACTCCTGTTATTCTCTGATGATAATACAGATTCCTTCAAAAAATGTGATTTGCTCCTGGCAAAATAATGCGTGTATTTTCTGAAAAAAGTTTCTTCTCTCGATCTCTCTAGTTCTAATAGCTTAATTGGAAAGCACCCGACCGGCAATCAGGAGTTTTGAGGTTCGATTCCCAGTGGAACGAAAGGAGAAGATCTTTTTCAGAAAAAAATTTTTTAAAAATAATTTTTAATTCATATTTCCATCTAGTCTGAAAAGACTAGATGCAAATATGATAGGTTATGTTTATTCGAGTTTCTAGCGGCCATATTAATTCCACATTAACTGCCTTCATCAGACCGATTTTGATGCTAGCCCATTCAGAATGCATCATCTTCCCGCAAAGAATTTAAAATATATACTTTTTAAAAATTAAAAAAAAAATAAAACTTAGTTTTTTTAAACTTTCCTCAAGTAATTATATTCAATATAATATTCAATTATATTCAAATTTTTTCACCAGAAAAAAAAAAATTGAAAATTTGCAATAAATTAATTTCAATTTCGGTTAAAACATCACATAAATTCCACAAAGTAACCAGTGATCTTGAGTTGCAGGCGATGATATTTTATCAAAGAATCTGCTTTTATAAAACGGTTGTGCTCGCCTTTTGGCGATTTTGTGTGGACACTGGACATTAAGCACTGTTCGTGGCTCGTTATAATTTTTATGCAAAGCAGGATGTCGGAACGGATGTCCCGTGGATCGTATCTCGTTTCCTGATTATTGAGTTTAGGTAGATTGGTAACTGACGATCACTGAAAGCGATGTTCAGAAGGTGGCTCTTATCGTCCTATTAGGGGATCCGCTCTCGGTACTTTATTGAATGGCCGAGCATCGTTTGGTCGCTTTATCAGAGCAGCGAATCGGTGCTCGCGCTCTTTTATGGTCCTTAGGTGCGCATCTTTTATACACGTTTCATTATTACTTAACGTAACGTAATAAAATTCTACAACCAATTAGCGTAATTCCATGTACTGGCATCAACTATACGGTGCGGCGGTACGCGAGCGTGACGTCATTAGCGTACTCACTATTTTACATACAAGTAGCCCTACACTTTCTGTGCGAAAACATTTGTTCCTTATTATCTCATCGAAAAAGAATAGTTTTTATCACTTTTTCCACATTTTATCAATTTAAATAAACCCAGAGAGATTTTACGTTCATGAATTAACTTTTTAGAAAATGAGAATTAAATCTACCTTGGCCTGGTTTCGAACATCGGTTATTAAATTTCGCCAACGAGGTTTCGGTTGACTCCATCTCGTGTTGACACATATAGAATATTGAAGTTGCAGGTTCGATCCCAGATCAAAGTGATTTTTTTTCACTTTTTAACAAATAAGACAATAGAACAAAAGACACAAGGGGCTGTTTGAAAATAACATCACGCTCTCAAAGAGGGCGAAGGGTCAACGCTGAATGTTACATCATACATGGAAAATACAACTGTGAATAACAATTTTTTAAATGCTTGAAAAAATTAAAATCAGTGATTTTATGTTTCAGTCTTTACTCTATTCGCCTCTTTATCCCTTTTTTAAGGAATTCCTCTTTTTTCCCCTATCTTTAGGAAACTTCAGATTTTCTTCATCTTTTTGCTTAAATGCAAACTGAATTAATAGAACCTAATATATGAAAATCCAACTGTTATTCGTTGAAAGTTTATTCTTCATAATTGAAAAGTCTTCTATTATATGTTTGGTTTAGAATTAATCTCTTTTGGTTAAAGATTTTACTACTCGGATGAAGATTTAAATATTTTGTTGAAAATTAATTATTTTAGTTGAAAATTTATTTTCTTAACTAAAAATTGAACTAATCTATTTTTGGCTCAAAATTTATCGTATTTAGCCGAATATTCAACTATTACATTTTTCATTAAAGATCCATCACTTTGAATATTTAATTATTTTGTTACAAATTTGTTTTTTTGTTCTTTGAAAATCAATTTTTTAAACTGGAAATTTAACAATTCCATTCTAGATTAATATTTTTTTTAGTTGAAAATTCAAGTGTTTGGTTGAAAATGCATGTATTTTGTAAATTTGCCTTTTTTGGTAGAGAATTAATCTTTTTGATTGAAAATTCAACTACTGGGTTGAAAGTTGAACTAATTTGTTAAAAAACTATTTCATTAATAATTAAAGATTTATCTCTTTGGTTAAAAACTGTTCTATTTTGTTAAAAATTCGTTTTTTTAGGTTTGAAAATTCATTTTTTAAACAGAAAATGTAAAAATTCCATTCATGGATAAAAATTGATCGTTTTTAGTTGAAAATTCAATTATTTTGTTGAAAATGTATGTATTTTATTGTAAATTCGTTTTTTTTGTAGAAAATTAATCTTGTTGATTAAAAATTCAACCATTCGGTCATGAGTAGAACTAATGACAAAAAAAATCTTTTTCATTTTTTTGTTTGAAATTTTTGTTTAACCAATTTTTTTAACTGAAAATTTAAAAATTCCATTCTTGATTAAAAATTAATCTTTTTAGTTAAAAATTCAAATGTTTGGTTGAAAAATTATGTACTTTGTTGTAAATTAGTCTTTTTGGTAGAAAATTAATCTTTTTAATTGCAAGTTCCACTGGTCAGTTGAAATTTGAACTAATTTAAAAAAAACTATTTCATTAATTAAAGATATCTCTTTGGTTAAAAACTGAACTATTTTGTTGAAAATTCGTTTTTCTAGATTTGAAAATTCATTTTTTTAAACTGATAATGTAAAAATTCCATTCTTGGATAAAAATTGATAGTTTTCAGTTGAAAATTCAATTATCTGGTTAAAAATTTATGTATTTTATTGTAAATTCGTTTTTTTGGTAGAAAATTAATCTTGTTAATTAAAAATGCAATCATCCGGTCATGAGTAGAACTAATTATAAAAAAAAATCTTTTATTTTTTTTGTTGAAATTTTTTTTACTTATTTTTCTAACTGAAAGTTAAAAAATTCCATTCTTGATTAAAAATTAATCTTTTTAGTTAAAAATTCAACTGTATGGTTGAAAAATTATGTACTTTGTTGTAAATTAGTCTTTTTGGTAGAAAATTATTCTTTTTAATTGCAAGTTCCACTGGTCAGTTGAAATTTGAACTAATTTGAAAAAAACTATTTCATTAATTAATGATATCTCTTTGGTTAAAAACTGAACTATTTCGTTAAAAATTTTTTTTTCTAGATTTGAAAATTCATTTTTTTAAACTGATAATGTAAAAATTCCATTCTTGGATAAAAATTGATAGTTTCCAGTTAAAAATTCAATTATCTGGTTAAAAATTTATGTATTTTATTGTAAATTCGTTTTTTGGTAGAGAATTAATCTTGTTAATTAAAAATGCAATCATCCGGTCATGAGTAGAACTAATTACGAAAAAATCTTTTTTATTTTTTTGGTTGAAATTTTTTTTTAACTAATTTTTTTAACTGAAAATTTAAAATATCCATTCTTGATTAAAAATTAATCTTTTTAGTTAAAAATTCAACTGCTTGGTTGCAAAATTATGTGCTTTGTTGTAAATTAGTCTTTTTGGTAGAAAATTAATCTTTTTAATTGCAAATTCAACTAGTCAGTTGAAAGTTCAACTAATTTGTTAAAAATCTATTTCATTAATTAAACATTTATCTCTTTGGTTAAAAATTAAACTATTTTATTTCTATTTTCTATGTTTGAAAATTCATTTTTTTAAACTGATAATGTAAAAATTCCATTCTTGGATGAAAATTGATCGTTTTTAGTTAAACATTCCATTATTTGGTAGGACATTATTGTTCTTATTTGAAAATTCAACCACTCGGTTAAAAGTTGAACTAATTAAAAAAATGTATTTTATTAAATAAGAGATCCATCTATTTGGTTTGCAATTAGTCGTTTTCAGTTGACAATTCAACAGTTTAGTTGAAAATTTATGTATTTTGTTGTAAATTAATTTTATTAGTTACAGATCCATCTCTTTGATTGAAAATTTAACTTTTTTGTTAAAAATTCTTTTTGTTGTTGTTGAAAATAAATCTTTTCAACTGCAAATTAAACTATTCCATTTTTGGTAGAAATTTGCTCGTTTTTAGTTTAAAATTCAACTATTTGGCTTAAAAATTCAACTGTTCTGTCAAAAAATCTCGTCGTTTTGGGTAAAAAATTCTATTATTTTCGTAGAAAATTAAAATGTTTTTTTGATCATTTATATCTCTTTGGTTTCATTAGACTGTTTTTGATTTTAAATGAAATTTTTTTTTTTTAATCTGAACTATTATATTTTTTCTTAAGAATTGATCTTTGTTGATTGAAAATTCAACTACTTCAATGAAAGTTGGATTTTATTGTTAAAATTTTTTTCTGGAAAATTCAGCATTTCAGTTAAAAATTAAATTATTTATTAATTAATTATTTTGTTAGATATTTGATTATTTTGTTAAAAATTCAACTGCATATTTTGTGGAAATTTTTTTTTTATTTTAATAGGAAATTTGTTTTGAACCTTGCAGATTCAAAATTATTTGGTTGAAAATGCAATAGCTTTTCGTTAAGGTTTATACATTTTTGTTTTAAAATTTGGCTAATTGTAAATTTTTGGTTGATAATTAACATTCTTGGTTGAAAAGTCATCTTTTTTGTTTTAAAATTCAACTGCCTTGTTCAAAATTTGTCTTTTTGGATTGAAAATTCATATTTTTTTGTAAAAAAGTTCTTGGTTGAGAATTCATCTTCCTCGGTCAAATATTCTTCTTTTCTGGTTTAAAAGCAGTGGTGTAGTCCTAAAAGAAAAAGTGGCCTGGCGGTACTTTCCATAAATTACGTTACCAGTTTGAGTCATATTTTTTATCCAAAATTCAACTACTTTTTTAAACTGACGATTGAATTATTCCATTTTTGGTTAAAAATTTATCTTTTTCAGTTAAAAATTTAACTTTTTTGTTGAAAATTCATGTATTTTGTTGAAAATTCATCTTTCTTGGTTGAAAAGTCGATCATTCGACTCAAATTTGAACAATTTTGTGAACAAATTAATTTTTTGATTGGGAATTCATCATTAGAGTTGGAAATTCAACTATTTGCTTTTAAATGGACTTTTATGTTAAAAATTCTACTTTTTTGTAGAAAATTCATCTTTTTGGTTGAAAATTTAACAATTTTGTTGAAAATTCGTTTTTTTTCTTCAAAGTTTTTTTTATCTGAAAATTTTATTATTCCATTTTTGGTTGAACTTTATCCTGTATATTGTATAAGTTGAAAATTCAACTGTTTGTTAGAAAATCCATGTATTTTGTTGAAAAGTCGTCTTTTTGGGTAGAAAATGAAAATCTTGTTTGTTGAAAATTCAACTTTTTGGTTGAAAATTTAACTATTTGGTAGAAAATTTATATATTTTGTTAAAAAGTCGCCTTTTCGGGTAGAAAATTATTTTTTGTTGTTGAAAGTTCAACATTTTGGTTGAGAGATGAAATATCTTGTTGAAAATTCATCTTTCTTGATTGGAATGAACTTTTTTGATAAAAATTCAACTGTCTTCTAAAAAAAATGGTCTTTTTGCCTTAAAGCTTCAAATATGTGATCGAATTTTCATCTTTTTCGTTTGAAAATTCAACTATTTGATTGAAAATGCATATCTTTGTATGCTGAAAATTCAACTTTTTGGTCATAAATTCAATTATGTTGTTAATAATTCATCCTCTTGGATTGTAAATTCATCTTCTGTTACAGAAAACTCATCCTTCTTGGTTGAAAAGTTATCTTTCTTGGTCGAAAAGTAACTTTTTTGTTAAAATTTCTACTATCTTCGAAATCATTCGTCTTTTTGGTTCGAAGATGTTATTATTTGGTTCAATCTTTAAATAATTTTTGAAAAACTCTTCATAATGTTTTTGTATTGTGATTTGATAGTAATAAAAATTAAAAAGACGAAAGAAATAAAAAAAGAGAAGGAAGGCGAATTGGCTGTTTGCCTTCTCATTCCTCTTTCCTCTTTTTTATTCTGGTGGTTATCCAAATTTTGTTGAAAATGCAACTATATTGTCAAAAAGTCATATTTTTTATCCAAAATTCAACTACTTTTTTAAACTGACGATTGAACTATTCCATTTTTGGTTAAAAATTTATCTTTTTCAGTTAAAAATTTAACTTTTTGGTTGAAAATTCATGTATCTTGTTGAAAATTCGTCTTTCTCGGTTGAAAAGTCGATCATTCGACTTAAATTTGAACAATTTAGTGAACAAATTAATTTTTTGATTGAGAATTCATCATTAGAGTTGGAAATTCAACTCATTTGCTTTTAAATGGACTTTTATGTTAAAAATTCTACTTTTTTGTA
>CAKNYM010009721.1:0-16412 GCA_932195095.1 Andricus curvator | reverse complement strand
TTGAAAATTCAACTACTTTGTTGAAAATTTCAATAAAATCTTTCTTTGTTAAAAATTCAACCACTTTTTTGAAAATTCGTCTTTTTTGTTTGAAAATTCACGTTTTATTAGGAACTTTACCTTTTTTTGGCTAAAAATTCAAGTAGTTGGTTGAAAATTAATCTCGTTTCATTGAGGATTTAACTATTTTGTTGAAAATTCGTCTTTTTAAAAAGAATTCAACCGTTTTTTATTTAAAATAAAAATATTTTTTTTGGTTGAAAATGGAACTACTTGATTGAACGTTGAACCATTTTGTTAAAGATTCATGATTTTAGTTAAATGTAATTTCTATTTCGTTGAAAATGTAACTATTTTGTTAAAAATTCTTCTTTTTTTGGTTTAAAATTAATTTTTTTAACTGAAAATTTAATTATTTCATTTTTGGTTAAAGGTATATTATTATTAGCTGAAAATTCGACAATTTTTTGTTTAATTTATGTATTTTTTGGAAAATTATTCTTCTTGGTTTAAAATTACGTCGTTTTGATTTTAAATTTCATCTAATTTGGTAGAAATTTCATCTTTTGTTTTTAATAATGAAACTATAACATTTTTTGTTGTTAATCTATCATTTCGAGTTGAAATTTCAACTCTTAGTTCGAAAATTCATGTACTTTTTTGAAAACTCTTCTTCTTTTGTAGAAAAGTAATCTTCTTGGTGTGAAGTTCGTCTTTTAAGTTTTAAATTTCATTTCTTTTGGTAGAAATGTCCACCTTTTTGTTAAAAATGCAACTATAACATTTTTTTAAAAACGTTTGACTTTTTAGCTTGAAAATGCAACTATTTGGTTGAAAATTCTACTTTTCAGGTTAAAAATGTAATAATTTGGTTAACAATTCAACTATTTTATTAAAAAGTCATGTATTTTGGTCGAAAATGTAACTGCTTTGTTCAAAATACGTCCATTTGGATTGTAAATTAATATTTTATGGTAAAAACAAATTTTTTGTTGTTGAAATAAATAAATTTGCAATTTTTAAATTTTAATCTGAAATTATTTAAGTCAGTTTATGAAAGATTATATGCTTAAAATATTACAAGATTAAAATCCTGGCCTTTAAATATTGGTCTTTACATATCAGGAAATTTTGAAAATGAATTTTTTCGGCCACCCTGTATCCACCTCAAACGACACACAGTGGGCTAAAGTGAAAAAGTCCGTGTCAAAATCGTAGAACCTTTGATAGGAATAACCTAAAAGGATGAATGTTTTTGGGATTTACAGATGAATAACTAGAGAATAATGGAAACATATGGAGAAGCCAAAAAAAATATTTTTGTCATTTGATACCTAAGTTAAATTTGATATTTTTTGACAAAAATTTGTTTTATTGAATACCATGGGCGCTCAGATAATATATCTAATATGTTATTTATATTTTTAAATATATTTTGTCATGTCGAATGCAAAACCGGGCTTTAAATTAGTCCAGGGCTCCCTGTTTCTGAGTAAAATGCAATTTAATATTCTATTGTAAACTTTTATGGCATGAATGATTTCCACCAAACTAAATTAGACTATTCTTCGTATTTACATAGGAGTTTTTGAGTCGTTGAATTAGTATTTAAAGTCAAAATTAAAAATGGCCGATCCAATATGGCGGACCAAAACTGGAAAGCCGATCTAATGTCAAAACTCAAGATGGAGGATTCAATATGACTTATAACAACATTGTGATAATATAACCGATTTTATTTGCCCCATGCATCGACCATTTAGGTGCATGTAGTAGTAGAATTTCTTAGCACCTGGACCAGTGAAATAATCCGACAGTTGGCGCTCCATTTTATAACAAAATAATAATTAATCATGTAATATTTCTTCATTATTAATTGAGGGTGAACTGCAAATTCAAACACTTAAGTATGACTCTTTTGAATTTTAAAGTTTGAAAATTAAATTGTAAATTTTTAAAAAGTAAAACATTCAATAAATAAATAATTGTTCAACTTTTATAAATTATAGAATTCAAAGATTTGAAAATATATATAAATCCACGCTATCATTTTCAACTCTCTAAATTGAAGAAGGAATCAACGAATTTATAGAGTTGCAAAATTATATCATTTTAAGCAATTTTGAGTTACATAGAAACATTAAAAATAAAAAGATGACATTTTTTAACTGAACACTTTTCAAGTTAGAAGGAAAATTATTTTAATTTTAGGTCATTTCAAATCAGTTAATAATTTTTCAATTGTTATTCATGCATCAAAAATTATTTTGAAATCTATTTTGAATATTATCTTTATATTATTTTGTCAAAAGTGTTAAAACTCACATGTTTTATGTATTTTTTTATGCTGAACACGAATCTTTCCGAAAAAAGTGTCGCTGTCTTACCGTTTTCGAGATTATCACGATTTTTACTATCGGAAATTTCGATTTTTTTCTATGTTTTTTTAAATATCTTAAGAAAATGTTTGCATTTACTTGAAATCTCTCAAAAATCATTAAACAGCCTCTAAATATCTCTTAAACGTACTCGAATGTTTCCTAAATGAATAATTGTTCAACTGCAACATAATATAAATTTCAGCCGCCCTGATTGGAGCGCCAACTGTCGGATTAGTTCAGCAGCCGGACGCTTAGAAAATCAGAAATCACGCCGAAGATTTACTTAACATTTTTTGTGAAGGGAGAAAGAAAAAAAATGTATTTAGAAAACTGTAGGTCTTTTAATATACATGTATCGTCATGGAAAAACCAAAGAAATAGTAATCAGCCACAACCAAGTTCAACCTTTGTTGTTCACCGTGATTGACACTCATACGTTCATTCGACTTTAGCATTAGGTCGAAGCGTAATAAAAATTCAAATGAAGGGTGCAAAAAGAACTAATAATCATAGCACATCATATAAATTAGCCTCATGATCGATAACTGGTAATTAATAATTAAAATCTATTGAATAAATATTAAGTTCAGTGATCCGCCGTTTAAAGTTTTTTTTTTATTTAGACGTAATATTTCAAATCGCCGTCCTGAAAAACCCCGAAGATAGTACTTTTTAATCAAATCTGTGTCATTTTTACATGTTCGGTCCGCCATATTGGGTCCGCTATTTTCAATTTTAAAATTTGGACTTTAGATTTGAGATCGGCAACATGAAAATTCCCGGAATAGCGATATTTAATAAAATCAATTATATTCTTACAATGTTTTCCGCCATATTAAATCCTACTCCTTGAATTTTGACGTTCTGAATATGGATTGGAAGTCAGCAACCAAAAAAAACCCCGTACAGTAATTTTCAGTCACATCGGAACGTTTTTCCAATTTTGGTATGTCATATTGAATCCGCCACTTTAAATTTTAACATTTTGACTTTGAATTCTAATTCAACGTCCTCAAAAACCTTGAACTACGCGACGAATAGTCAAATTTACTTGGTGGAAATCATTCATGCTTTTCAATAGAGTGATTATTCCCAGTTCTACTGTGCATGTGTTGTGTCAGTGTTAGCGTTGTGATTTTAATTAATATTTTGACTCATTTTCTTATGTTTCTTTTGAAAATTATATAGCCTCAGTTTATTTTCGAAAAACAATTTTTTATTAGAATAATAAACAATACAAATTATGAACATTTAGAAGTTTATTTGACTTTTGTTTACATTTTCAAAAACAATGTTATATCCTTCTAATTTTAACTAACATTACAAAATTATGAACGTCTAGAATTTAATTTTATTTAACTTTCAGTTACATTTTCAAAGAATATGACGTCCATCTAATTGTAACTATTATTGTAATCTTAAACTATTCAAAATATGAATTCATCCTGTACTATTTTTTCAGAAAACATTAAAATTAGAATTATTTTTGGAATTTAAAGAAGTTCAGAAAAGTTAAACAATGTGTTCATCCTTGGCTCATATGTCTAAAGAAAACGGAGTCAACTGAGTATATCTTTCTGATTATCTTTTTCTATGATGCTTGGTAAATTCCCAAGAATTATTAATTATTTAAACCATTTCGATTGAAAAATTAAGAGTTTGGCCATTTTTTAACGAATGGGCTCAATTTGTTTTCTGAATTACGAAGAATGTATTTGCAACAACTCTTTCTACGAGACTTTGAAAATATACAATAATTATTAATTATTTAAACAATTTTCATAAACATATTCAGAGTTTGGCTATTTTTCAAGGAATAGGCACAATTTGTCTACGGAGTCAACTAAGAATATCTTTCCGATGACTCTTTTCTATGTTGCTTTACAAATGTACAAGAAGTGTTAATTATATGAACAATTTCCATTAAAAAATTCAGAGTTTGCCTATTTTTCAATGAATAGGCTCAATTTTTCCAGGCGGCAAAACTATATATAGTTTATACATAGTGTGAAGTATTATATATAATATTCATTTGTTTTATACATTTTTTGTATAAAACAAATGAATATTATATATAATACTTCACGCTATATATCAACTATATATAATTTGTCCGCCTGGGCTTACGAAATTAACTAAGAATATCTTTCCGATTACTCTTTTCTATAATTCTCTTCAAATTTTAAAGATTTAATAATTATTTAAACAATTTTCATGAACAAATGAAGAGTTTGTCTATTTTTTAAAGAATAGGCTCAATTCGTTTCTGGAATCAATAAAGAATGTATTTCCAATAAGTCTTCTCTACGATACTTTGCACATTCACAATAATTACTAATTCTTTAAACAATGTTTATAAACATGTTCAGAGTTTGGCTATTTTCCAAGAAATACGCATAATTTTTTACGGAGTCAACTAAAAATGTATTTCAAACAACTTTTTCCTACGATACTTTGAAAATATACAACAATGATTATTTATTCAAATAATTTTCACACACAAATTCAGAGTTAGACAGTCTTTGAGTTTACATAAAAACATACACGCAGCTATAACCTATTTATTATTTAATAATGAATACAACTTTTCTATCTGAACTATAATATTAAAATCGAAACCATTTGAAAATTTTGAACAAAGTTATTTTTATAATAAAACATATGCACTATATGTTTAATAAGAATTAAGAAAGCATACAAATTTCATAATGGTAAAAACTTTCCTTTTCATTAATTGCAGTATTTTTTCTTTTTGTTAATTTCTTCTAGTACTTTAATAATCTATTTTGCTTAATCAAGATTTCTGGAATCTCCTCAAGCCGAGATCATTTACTATGTATTTTTATAAAAATTCGTACGCGCCGACAATTTATAGGGGTTTTCCAAAGTTACATGAAAATGTTTAGAGTTGTAAAATTATTTATTCTGCATCATAAGAGGGTACCCATACGAACCCATGTACAAATAGAAGCTATTAAAGTTAAAATTACTTTCATGGTATTTTATTTAACTTGATTTCCAAATAAAATAATTGCATGGAAATGACTTGGACGCGCGCGGAGCGCGCGTATGAGGTTCTAGTAGCATATTAAACATAATATCTGAGCGCCCATGGTATTCCATAATACAAATTTGTGTCATAACATGTCAAATTAAACCTAGATTTTCAAGTTCAAAAATATTTTTTAAAGCTTCGCCATACTTTTTATCTATTATCTAGTTATTCATCTGTAAATGCCAAAAACATTCGTCCTTTTAGGTCATTCTTATCAAAAGTTCTACGATTTTGTCACGGACTTTTTCGCTTAAAGATTCGAATTAATAATAACAAAATTTGGAATGTGTCAGCATTAAATCTTCAATTTGTATTTCTTTATTCTGAGAATTTTTTTAAATTTTATTTTATTTGGAAAAAAAAACAAGCCCAAATTTTCGTAAAACCCAATAAACGGGCTAGTCGCTTTAGAGTGGCTCGAATATGAGAGTTTTTACTTTCAAGGCTTAATATTTTCAAAGGCTAATTTCGAATCTGTCTCGCTTTAGATATCCTATAACTTGTCGAATTTTTAAAAAATTAATTTGAAATCGTGACTTTTTGAGCACCATAATTTGAATTTAATTAATTTTTAAGGCTTCCGATTTTTAAGTATACAATTATATGAATTCTAATGTATGAACCTAAAAAAGACATCGAAGGAAAATTACTGAGTTCGTTTTCCCCAACTCTATCCGGGCATCGCCCGATTCGCATTCGTCTACCTGCTAAGTATACCCCCACCATTGCGCTATGCGAGTTACCCCTCACTTGCTTTTGCCAAGTATATCTGGCGTCGGATTAGAGGCGGACTTACCCTCGGACATACCTGAAATCTTGAAATTAGTATCCATTGTACTTATACTCCCTTTTGTATTCAATACTCATTCATAGATTGCCTATATATTACTCTATTTTGGAAGGCTTAGAATTTAAATTCATTCAGTTTTTAAGAGTTTTAAACTGGATATTGAAAACTTCGCAAATTTTACCATTTTTAACGTTTCAAAAGTGAGATTTGACTGCAATTTTTAATATATCCATACCATTAAACCATTTCCCTTTCAGGGTAGGCGTGACACTACCCGATTCGGGTAGTGTTTCTAGGTTTTTCTTGTAGTTATAATTAACTACAAGTGTGGGCTCACCACACCCACGATGTGCCAACAGCACTCATGTCAGTATTCTTGAATGGTCACCCATCCAAGTACTAACCGCGTCCAACGCTGCTTAACTTCAGTGATCTGACGAGAACTGGGTTTTTCAGCGTGGTATGGCCGTTGGCCATATCAATTTACAATAATTCGTCTAGGTCACAGAATTTGAAATTGATAAAATTTACACGTTAGTATCTCACATATTATTCATTTTTTCAACGTTTTAAATTTAAAATTCATTAATCTTTATGACTTTGAATTTTAGAATATTGTACAGTTAGGCTGATTCAATGTACATAATAATGTAATAATTACATTTAATCACACAATAATTGAAAAGTTAAGAATAACCATTGTTCTAAATAGTGTTTGTAGCAATAAATTTTAATTTGACGTATTTTCAAGGTTCAACTTCCCTTAATTTTCTGAACTGATGCAAATCTTACTAAAAGTAATGTACCTTTGATGATATTTGGTGAAATATAAGAATTTAAATGTTTATAAACAGTTTAGATAAACAAATTAATATTTTTGGGCAGTTACACGTAGAAAAAAATCGGTTTCTAAATCAAAATAGCTTGAGAATGAATAATAACACTGCATGCTAAGATTCACTCAGTGAAAATTCCTGGAATATTTTATAATTAATACTTAACTATGATCAATTGTTTCTAAAAATATTTATTAATACATTTTTATTGATGTTTGTGACTAACTTAGACTTTCAACTTAATCTCAAGCTATTTAAATGGAAGGAAAAAATTCGTTGTACTTGAACTTCCAAAATATTTGGAAATTGTTCATCTAATTTGTTTATGAAAATATAAATTGTTATATTTTACCAAATATTATCAAACCTATATTATTTAAACTTTAAAACTTTTATTTAATCTTTTAAAGCTTTTAAATATCTTTCAAAATGATTCAAATGTTTCCTAAAATTTGTTTTAAGTTTCTGAACAATTTTTTAAATGGCCTTGAGATCATACTTTTTTTTCGACAATTTTGGATATCTTAAAATTAATTTTTTCAAAATAAAAACTAATTGTTAATTTTCCTAGGAATCTAACGAAATTTTATTTATTCACTTGACACCTTTCAGAATTCTTAAAAAGATTCTTCTTTTGGAAATATTCAAAAATCTACATTGAAAAAAATGGTTGAAACCTTTTCTAAGTTTTGAATTATATTTGATTCGTTTCAAAATTTCTATAAATGTTTCTAAAAGATAAATCAAAATCGTTACATTTTTAACCTACAAAGTTGCGAATTTCCAAAGAAAAAACATTAAATTATAACCAAAAACAGTTGAATTTTCAAGTCAAATAGACGAATTTTTTACAATACAGTAGAATTTTCAACTCGAAAAGTTGAATTTGCAACAAAAAAGTTAATTTTCAACCAAGAAAGATGACTTTTCCACCGTGAAAGATGAAGTTTCTACCAAAAGAAGAATTTTGAACGAGTTGAATTAAACAAAACAAAACGAATTTTTAACAAAATAGTTGAATCCTCAAACAGATGAATTTTCAATCAAAAAAGATGAATTTCTGAAAATGTAATCGTTGCATTTTCAGTTAAAAAAATAATTTTCAACACATATAAAATTAGTTTTCAACTAGTTGTATTTAACAAAAAAAGACAAAATTTAAAAAAAAATCGAATTTGAAAAAAAAAGTTACATTTTCAACCAAAAAGGTAAATCTCGCATAAAAATAGAATTTTTAACAAAATAGTTCATCTTTCAACCAAAAAAAGTTAAATTTTCAACAATGAATATTAATTTTTCACCAAGAAAATTAATGTTGTACAAAAAAAGATAAATTTTTAACAAAATACATCAATTGTTAACAAAATTGCTGAATTTTTGAGCGAAAGAGACAAATTATCTACAAAGCAGTTGAATTCTCAACCCGAAAATATGAGTTTTTAACAAAAAAGTTTATTCTTCACCAAATAGTTGAATTTTTAACCAAATAGTTAATGTTTTATCAAATAGTTAAATTATGAACCAAAAGTTATGAATTTATAGCAAAAAAAAATAATTTTGAACAAAACAGTAAACCTTAAAAAAAAAAACAATTTTTAACAAAGTCGTTCAAGTTTTACCCGCGCAAATGAATTTTTAATTAAATAGCTCAGTTTTCAACAATATAGTTAAAAAAATATAGACAAACCAAAGTCTTCATTTTGATCAATTTAAAAATAGAAATGTACAAAAAATGTAAAACTATAAAATAATATAAACAATTTTTTTAACACAAAGACAAATCAGACAAATCAAATTTTGTGTTCGAAATGATAATTTTTCGAGCTGGAAAAGGGAAGGGAAAAGTTCTGTCGCACCCTATCCTTTTCCCAGCTTTATGATTTCTTTACAAGAATTGTCAGAATTGCTCTATTTTAAAATTTATGATCAAAATGTCTTTTGTATTCATGCGTCAACTTTGAATTATGTCGATGAAAAAAATTTTTCGTTTTGAAACAGATGATTCAAATATTGTAAATGAGCATAAGTTCCTCAATCTTCAATAAACTGTATTAATATTATAGATCAATCGATTTTCCTCGAATCAAGGAATCTTTTCCGTTCTTGCATCAATTTTGAATTATGTTAGTGAAAAAAGTTTTACTATAAAAAATCGTGTTTTCAAATATTCTGCATTACCATAGCTTCCTTACTCTTCAATAAAATGTATAAATGTTATGGGTCAATCGATTCGTCTTGAATCAACACAACTTTTCTATTCTCGCATCAACTTTAAATTATGAGAATGAGAAAATTTTTACTATAAAAAACGATTTTAAAAATATATAAATTACCATATCCGATTTTCTAAATATTATTGAGTGCTAAAAAAAAATTCAATAAATATTTTTAGAAATCTTTTAGTCAGTTTCAAGATATTAGTGAGGAAAATAAGCCGTCCAAATTTCATCAATTTATCTGCAACAGTTTTCTAGTTATCGTATTCACAAAAAAGCGAAAAATTATTTCTTAACAAAGTGTTTCTACCAAAATTGTCAAACAAAATAGTTGAATCCTCAAGCAAAAAAGAGTGTCTGCTAAGAGATAAGTTTTTCCAAAAATAGTTGAATTTTTATTTTAAAAAAATTTCAGCTTCACTTTTCAACGACAAAATACGAATTTTAAATAAGAAGTACATTTTCTATTAAGATACTGGAATTTTCAACCTAAGAACACGATTTAAAAAAAAAAACAGTTGAATTTTCAACAAAATATAGTTGAATTTTTTAACCAAACAGTATCAATGTTTAACAAAATTGCTCTCGTGTTGAATTTTCCATCAAACAGTTGCATTTTGTAATTTCCACTAAAATAGATGAATTTTCAAATTAAAAAGATAAGTTTTCAAAAAAATAGTTGAATTTCTACCAAAAAAAATTTCAGTTTGGCTATTTAACAACTAAATATGAGTTTTAAATAAAAAAGTACATTGCACATTTTCTATCGAGAAACTTAAATTTTCAACCCAAGAAGACGAGTTTTCAACAAAACAGTTGAATTTTCAAGATTTATTATAATAATTCTTTATTTAATTTCATTTTACGTGTCTTCGAAACTAAAAAGCTTCAAATTTTAGAGTAATAAACTCCATCGGAAATTATTTCTAAACTGGAACCCAAAGGGACAACAGCTTAATTTTATTGTCGGGAATCCCCGTAATAAAGTTTAAAATTCTATTTACAATGTCCAGTTTAAATATCTCAGGTACGTCAGTCTTCTAAAATGTAATCCCAGGCGAGAACAAGCAAGTGAGGGGTAACTCGCATAGCGGAATGGTGGGAGTATACTTAGCAGGTAGACGAATGCGAATCGGGAATCGGCCCTCTATCCTACCAGGTACCAGCAATAAAGCAATAAAGCAATAAAGCCAATTCTGAATGCACGTTCCGAAATTTGGGAAAGTCCCCAAGAGCAGATGTCGAAAAACTAACCAGTACCCCTAATAAAAGGATTTACCTAGGTCTCTATAGAAACTTGAAATGCTATTGCTTTAATTTAATCCTGTACCAAAATGCTGGGCTTTTTTGGATTTCGCATTGAAAATTGTATGACAATGTGATTAAATTTCAATATTACTTTTAATTAACAATATTGTGATTTCAAGCACTAGAAATAAAAAACTCAAATTCTTAAGATCGCTTAGAAATTCAAAATGCAATTAAATTTCTTATTATTTAATTTTAACTGTGCTTTATTCTTTATTATTTTGTTTGTGATTGTACAATTATGTTTCGAAGTTAAATAATAGCTCATGTTGTTTTTCAGCGGTTCGGCTTCCAAAATATTGTTGAATTTCGATCTCTACCTGTTAAATAAAATTTCTTTAATTCGAATAAAATTTGATTAATTTTTTTTTATTTATTTTTATCAGGTTCAAAACTCTGAAATATTTGGCTAACACGACAAAAACAAATCAGGGTTTTGCTCTTATCTGTTCAAGTTAAATAAAGTTTTATTGCATGAGGAAATAAAATACCTACACTGAATGGAAAGTATCTGGTTTTCAAGTGTTCATATACTAAAGGATTATAGAAAACAACTGGTTAGTATTTTTAAAACTTTTTAAGAGCTACTAGAAAGCTCATATGGTAAGTACCACATATCCATAAAGCAAGAACGCTTCCGGTTTTCGAAAAAAAACCTAATATATGCGTATTCAGATGCCACTTTTTGACCTCTCACAAATAGGCTACGTGTAGTATTGTACTAGACTATATTGGATATTAATAATAATTTAATGTATTTCATATTATGCATGCTTGTATATGTATAAAAGAATCACTCATAAACTGCAATTTTAATTAGCAGAGAATTTATATTATATAAGTCATTTACTTATTGTTAGTCATGGTTTAATAGCGAGGATATTCAAAGCTACAAATGTATTCTCAGTCGTATCAAGCATTGCGATACTTTAGTATTGACATGTATTATGATACTAGTAGTCGTGCGCGCGCCAAGGCGCGCGCCTACTAATTTTTGTTACGAAAAAGAATAAACCAAATACTTATTTTTTCTATGTTATTTATATTTAATTAATGTTACAAAATATTCGTAAAAAATAATTAGAAGGCACTACAGGATGATGTTGAAGCTAAAGGAGTAATGGATTTCTCATAATTTATTTGTAGGTAAATTCTGTCACCGTTATCATCTTGAAAAAATTGTGAATATAATTATAATTCAATTTATTATAATCGGCTCTTAAATTTGTTTAACACTTAACTTATTTATAAATTATATTGGCGTAATACATTTTTTATTTTATAAATTAAAAGAAATGTTATTTATAAAATAAATGATGAATTATTCGTTTTAACATGTATATGAGCATATAAATTTCAAATTGATAAATACTGCGAATAATATTAATTTTCATTATTATATAAGCTTTACAAACAGCTACTTTACCAACTTTACCAACAGCCATACCACGCTGAAAAAACCAGTTCTCGTCAGATCACTGAAGTTAAGCAGCGTTGGGCGCGGTTAGCACTTGGATGGGTGACCATTCGAGAAAACTGAGTGCTGTTGGCACATCGTGGGTGTGGTGAGCCCACACTTGTAGTTATTTACTACAAGTTATCAACCTAGAAACACTACCCGAATCGGGTAGTGTCACGCCTACCCCGAAAGGGAAATGGCTTAATGGTATACAAAGTTTAAAAAAATGAATGATACATAGAATAGTGGCAGTAATTACCAATCTTTCAGTTTTCAAGAAATATGATAAAAAATTTTTAAATTGTCTATTTGCTCCGCAATTATTGCTGTTTATACTCTATAGTAATCCATTCGCCACTAATATTTTATTATGCATTGAGAGATGTGGTGAATTTTTTTCATGAAAAATTAATTTTTTATTTTTTATCATAAATGATGCACGTTATTACGAAAAAGTAAAATGTATTTTAGTATAACTTTTTTTTACATGAACATTTTTGTGTGAACATTTTTATCGTATCTGTTGTTTACGTCAAAATGATTAAATTCTTTTATTATAAGAAGAAAATTGTCCTGTCGATAGAACTTTCCAGGCCTTTATAAACGTTACAGTATCTTTCTTATTAAAAACTAAATTA
The DNA here is from genome assembly GCA_932195095.1 of Andricus curvator. Classification (NCBI taxonomy): domain Eukaryota; kingdom Metazoa; phylum Arthropoda; class Insecta; order Hymenoptera; family Cynipidae; genus Andricus; species Andricus curvator. The sequence goes on along the minus strand of CAKNYM010009721.1, from coordinate 3,729 downwards.
AACAATATATTTTTTTTTCCATCTGCGAAAATCTGTCAATTTTTTATTCTTCAAAAAATCTATATTGGTTGATAAATTCGTGTTTTTAATTGGAAAATAGTGTCTTTAGTGTCTTTTTTTTCAAAATAGTAGCAAAACAGCGTCATCGCTTGAAAAAAGTGTCAAATAGTGTCAATAGTGTGTTTTGAGCCCGAGGCCTGAATTTGTAGTTTATTATTCTAAGGGCGGCTACAGCCTAATTTATTTAAGAATAGTGACCTATTCAACCCGAAAAAAGCAGAGAAATTGCCCTACAAAAAACGTCGGATTGAAAATTATTCGAAAGTATTGTATTTTGAATGCGAAGTTGTCTAAAAGCAGATGTCCAGAGAATATCTCGGGAGTGCACAGCAATAATTTTTAATTCGACGTTTTTTGCAGCAAGACTCATTTCTAATCCAAAAAGTGACTTAAAGTAAATATGTGCATCAATAGTGTGACTGATGTTCTTTTGGATTTGAAAGCATTTCGAAAAATTCAATTCATAAAACTTCAAAGAATTAAAGTTAAAATTTAAAACATGCAAATAAATTGGAAAAAATTTAAAACTCCAAAAAATGTAATTGATTTTAGTAATTTTAAAATGATTTTGGAAAAATACAAGGGAATTCAAAAGAATTGTATTGATTGTTGAAGAATTCAAAATGAGGTTAAAACACTTCAAGACGAATTAAACACAAACTGAAAAAAATATCCATTGAACAGAATAGAATTATTGATTTAATTCAAAAGAATTCAGGTAAATCAACAAAATTCGAAAGACATAATAAAATAATTCTGAATGAATAAGTAACAATTCAGGGTGAATTCAAATTAATTGCAAAACATATTTGAAAATCTCTACAAATCTGTGAAAACCTAAAAAACCCCTCACTTCTTGTGAATGAATTTCTTAAAGTACAGTGAAATATTATAAAATCCCGTGAAATTATATGAAATTTTAAAGTATTTTCTTGAATCCTGGAAAATTTTTGAAAATACCTTGGGAGCTTTTAAAATCCATTAAAATCATTGAAATCTTCGGAAATCGCATAAAATTCATTTAAATATTCTAAAATATATTGAAACCTCGCAAGGCCTATGAAATAGTTTCATATATTCCAAAGTTGTAAACAAATTCTTTAAACTCTCAGAAAAATTTGTTCAGTCCTCTTAAAGTCATTCAAAGCCTTTAACATTCCATAAAAAATTAAAAATATCTTGAAAGTGCATTAAAGTCTTTAAAAATAGTTTATAATATTTTAAATCATTTCAAATCCTATTAGGTTACCGAAATAAATTCAAAATTGCTTGAAATCTTTTGTTATACCCTAAAACCTGGCATAGGTCCTATTAAATCGATCTATATTTTCGAAATTAGGAAAACTCTTCGATACAATACCCCATGCAAATTTTGTCAAATCTCTTGAAAATGCTTTAGAATCTTTTTAAATACTCTAAAATATTTCAAATCCTCTGAAACGAATTGAATATTCCTTAGAACATTTTGAAATACTCTTAAAGTTTTCAAATCCTTTCAAACCTTTGGAAATCAATTGAAACATTTTAAAGCTCTTGAAAATGCTTTAGATCTTCTAAAATACCATAAAATAATTCAAATCCTATGAGTAACATTAAATTACTGAAATCAATTCAAAAATTCATAGGATCTTTCAAAATACCCTAAGATATTTAAAATCCTTCACAATATTTTAGAACTCCTTGAAATTGTTTTAACTCTTCAAAATCCCTTGCAATTTTTAAAAGCACCATAAATTATTTCCAATCCTTTGAAACTCTTTCAAATTATTGAAATCCTTTAAATCTTTAAAAATCACTTGAAAGTTTTTAAAGCTTACGAAAATGTCTTGACATTTTTTAAAATACTCTTAAAGTTCTCAAATCCTTTACCATTTTTTTAAATTCCTCAAAATTATTGAAATCTCTTGGAAATGCTTTGGAGTCTGTTAAAATATACTAAAATATTTCAACCCCTTTAAAATCTGTTGGCATTCATTGAAATTATTGACATCTCTTTCAAATGCTTTGGATTCTTTTCAAATGCCCTAAAATATTCCCAGTCTTTTTTTTCAAATTCCTTCAAATTATCAAAATAAAAAAAAAATTCCTTGGAATCTTTTAAATTACTCCAGAATATTGCAAATCCTCTGAAATCAATTAAAGTACTGAAATCAAATGAAAAATCCTTGGAATCTTCAAGAAACCTCTAAAAGTTTCCAAATTCTTCACATATTTTTGAAATCCCTTCAAATTGTTTAAATCTCTTGGATTCTTCACCTTGGATTCTTTTGAAATACCCTAAAATATTCCCAATCTTGAAAAATTCCTTAAAAACTCCTTTTGAATCAATTAAATTACTAAAATCGGTTGAAAATTCCTTGAAATCTGTTAAAATATCCTAAAATATTTCAAACCCTTTAAAATCTGTTGGCATTCATTTAAATTATTGACATTTCTTTCAAATGTTTTGGATTCTTTTCAAATGCCCTAAAATATTCCCAGTCTTTTTTTTAAATTCCTTCAAATTATCAAAATAAATAAAAAATTCTTCGGAATCTACTGAAATTCTTTGAAATATTTTCCCACAATATATCAATTTTAAATCTTTTAGAATCAATTGAAATTTTTTAAATCCTCTGAAATCCTATTAAGTTAGTGAAATCAATTAAAAATTCTTTAAAATATTTTATAATAAGTCAAAATATTCCAAATTCTTTGAAATCTTTTGAAATTCCTTGCAATTGTTTGAAGATCTTGAAAATTCCTTTTGGATAAAAAAAAATACCTTATAGTCTTTGAACTTCTTTAAAATCCCTTCAAATTATCAAAATCAATTTCTTCAAGTATCGGTGTTTTTTTTAATAGCAGTGCTCATTGAGAGCTTAAAAATTCTTAATTTGAACATCTTCTTAAATTATAAAATTTTTGATCTGTAAACATCACAGATCTCTGACATACTTCTATTCAAACCGAAAAAAAAGAATGATTCGAATGTGTCACTATAAGGAAATGGAGATTTCAATCCTATAGGGAAAGTAGAACTGAAACGTACACGAGTTTCACAAATGATATTTAATATGATAAATATAATTAAATCATGATAGAAATCACAGTTACAGAGCGTAAAAATGATTAATTTGAAAATTTCTTGTTTGCGTAAACAGTTTAAAAACAGACTACCATCACAATTGACGTATTATTATCGAACTCGAACTAAGTGATCCCGAAAAGACCACCTTGACATGCGCATGCTTCGATAGAATGGCGCTTATTGGTCTAGTTCGCGTCCTCATTGGGAATTCAAATACGGGCGCGTACTACAGCCAATCAACTATATTACAATTCAAACATGCGCATATAAAGGCGACTCAGTTAGCATCACTGATTTCAAATGCAGCACCACACACAGACACACACTACTGTTGAATATGAGCGGCCTACAGCAAGCAAACGTTACCACCGTGTTACTCTCGAAAATCGTCAGAATCGAAAACGACAATATCGTTTAGAGATTTTATATTAAGGATAACTAAGCCGTAGTACAGTTAGTACTAGGAATCGTACTTGTTAATAAATGCACCATTTGAATGGCAGAAGAGAAAGAGAAGATATTATCAGGCTTACGCCGGCTTATCTTCAAAAGCAGTATTATCAACAATAAACATCAGGGACTGAAAGCGCTATCTAAGA
>CAKNYM010009718.1:0-11788 GCA_932195095.1 Andricus curvator | reverse complement strand
ATATATATATATATATATATATATATATATATATATATATATACATATTAAGATTTTGTCATAAACACAATCGTGGGATTTCATTGGGAGAAACTGCACCGGAGTGAACTTATGCCTCTGATATTCAGGTTAGCCGCAGAAGTACCCTCCGCAATCGCAAAGTGTGAGTGATAGTGGCAATAGTTTGAGACAAAAATGGTGTCTCCCTTAAAGACGACCCTCTGCAAGGTGACGCTGTTGTGACTCGATGTTTTCAAGCAATTCGATGCTTGTATAACGCTGTTTCTTTGGAGCCGTACGTACCTGTCGATAAGCAGATTCCCCCGACATCCTGCTACGCCTTTTATTGAGCCACTTTGTTCGTAAACCTCTCGCCACACAGGTCTGATTGCCCAAACAATCCTATCATTCAGGATAGCTGTAAAGATCTTATACAGAGTATTCAGGCAAGTTATTTGCCTGTAATACTTAGAGTGAAACAAGATGCCGTTCTGCGAAAGGAGTACTGTGCGTCCTTCTACCAACCACTGTGGATTAGGCTCTTCTGACTTTAGATATAGAGTGAAAATTCGGGCTAGATACTGATGGTTAATTTGAAGGAAAAGTCTTTTAATAGAATCTCTTAATACCGCCTGGTCTCGAAGCGGTATTAATTATATAGTTCTTCATGCCCCTAAATACGTTTTTCACCTCTTCTGTAGTACACTCCGCGCTCCCTTATACGACGAGCTCGGGACCGAAAACATTCCCTTATACGACGGCGCAAGGGGAACCCTTCCACTTGCAATACCAACAATCTCACGTGGTCGTGCGCATGCGCGTCGAATCCTGCGTCACTGACAGCTGACTATATCATATTCACGCGCGAGACTATTTGCTTCCCGCGCGAGCTTTGAGCGGAAGAGTGGGGATGGTGGAGAACGACTTTTCCGTCGTATAGGGGAGCGGCAACTGGTCGTATAATGGAGCGGACGTATAGGGGAATGTCGTATAAGGGAGCGCGGAGTGTAATAGGTGGGCATTCTTCTTCAGGTATTATGAGGTCACTGAATAGCTCCTTGAAGCTAGTTGTGTTCTCTGTATCTTTATTCAGTGAGTGCCGGATTTCCTAGACTTCTCTTCAAAATTCCTCCACCTCATCTGGTTTGGACGGGTGGTCCACAGTATGTGGAGGGTCTCGGAAGAGTCCAGATGGGTCAGAGAAAACCCGTTGTTTATCTCTGACACACATCTCCCTACGCTCTAGACTTCTCCTAGTGTATCCGTATTTTGTAATTAATGTGCTGCCTAATGGTCAGTAGCTTAAAAAAAAACGAAGTTGCTGTCATTGAAGTCAGGTCCCTGCATGTTGGCAACCCGCTTGAAACCGCCGTTAGCAAGCTGCCAACATGCAGGGGCCCGACTTCAATGACAGCAACTTCGTTTTTTATTTTTTAACGCTGAAAAATAAACTTGTTGCAATTACGACATGACCATTTAACTTAAATTTTAACGCATTATTATAATTGCAACAATTTACATATTTATTTTGTTTCTTTTATTAGTTGTAATGCCATATTACTTTACCATTACTTTACCATTACCTTACCGTTACGCTGCAGCGTAACGACTGCGTTCGGCCAGTCCGCCAGGGTTAACTTCTAGATTATGTGCTGACGGATCCGTAGTTCGCGCGCAAACTCTCAGACCATGGCAGTGAGCTACCTGCCAGATGTTATATATAGTAGGTTTTTTATTTTACGCTTTGCATCTGCCAAAGCTCTTGCTGCATCGTACACAGCACAATTGATGTTCTAGAGGTCGGACTCTCTTCGAATAAATCTCCACGAGGCGCATCATCCGCTTGAGCCAGATCTTCGGGTTTGAGAGAAACCTGTCTGTCCACGGTTGGTCTTAGTGCCGCCTCTCTTTCTCTGCTGCCGGCTTCTTCTGGCTGTGGTAGGGTCTTTGCTCCGCGTACATAACCCCTTTTCTCTGGGTGTTCTCGCACTATAGAGCCTGCATCCGCGTCATGTAGTCTTTTCGCTCAGGGGCTCTGCAGGTATCGCAACACTCTAGTAGGTCGTCATATCTCCGACTTACTAATAGGTCGCCCCTTCCCCAACTTCCGCAGCCAGAGGGCGCAAAAGAATCTGAGGCCGGCACTGCCTTTTCTATGAACGATTATTGGTGGAAATGCGCGAAAATTCTTTTCTAATTGAAGATGTTGGAACATAAGTAGACTGGTCTATGTCCAGTAGAATATGCTGATAAAAGTTACGTGTTCATAAGAGGAGGGGCACGTAATCTAATATGACGCATCTAAACATATCTCTCAATTTGAAGAATGATATATGTAAGTCATTTTGTAGCAGTTAAATTTTTTGGGGTTTCGCGGGTACCATCGATTTCAGCGATTTTTAACTCATATCAATGAAGAAAATGTTATCTATTACAACATTGATAAGATTTTTCGCATCCTTTTCATTCCTCGTGAATAAAATAAAATAAAAAGGCACTCAAAATGTCTGGTAAAGCACCTGTCCCAAACTACAGATAGAATATGAAACTTGTTATAGAAATTTTAAATTTGTTAAAGATTTGAAATTCGCAGATATCACTTATATTGAGTTTAAAAATATAATAATCAAGAAGAGTGTCAATATTTTCTAGATAAATACCCGAAATATTTTAAAATGTTTTTTTATAAATTGAATTTTTAATTTTATTTTAGAGGATGCTAAACTTTAATTGCAAAATTTATTGGATATTTATATCCCCTATAATCGTATCGTACATCGTCTTAATAAAAATGTACTACCGTATGAGGACAACTATTTTTTGACAATAGCTACAATACTCTAGATTTGTATAAAGCACAGTATAGAATATGGTCTCTACAATACGAGAAAACATATCGAAATTCTACAAAAAATCTACCCCAAGATAAGTCACTGAGCTAATTCTGTAAGCATTTATTGCAAAAAAGTCAATATTTCAGTGCGTTAGTAAATTATTGATATCTCATGAAACATTAAGCATTTTTCAATGCTCTTAGGTTCACTTTAAAGATAATTCTCTAGAGAATGTTTTAAACTCATAACGAAAGTTGTGAACAATTTTCCATAAATTTTGACTAATATGGAACTTCAATTGATAAAATTGTTAAAATTCAAAAATACATAATCATTTAGATAACGATTTCAAAAATCAATGGTTTCCCCCACCACATCAGGGCGGTCCCGTAGACGTGGAAAATTTCTTTAAAAAAAAACAGCTTTTCTGAGCATAAATTACCCTTTGTATTGCAATCAAGTTGACATAAGTCAGAGCATAATATATTTATGTATTTTAGTGCGCTGAATACGAATCGACATTATTTTTCCTCCAGCACGTGAGGGTTTCCCCCTAGACGCGGAAATTTTCCTAGAAAATCAGCTTTTTCGGGCAGGAAATAACCCTTGCATTGAAATCTTTTGGAAGCAGGTTAGAGCATGACATACTTATATTGTTTAGGGTTCCACTAGTTCAACTAAACTAATTCGGGAACACCTCAGTCGGTAAAAAAGTTATCGGTCAGTTACCTACAGCCGGTAATTGAATTGTCGGTAAGGTAGATTCCTGGCGCAGATTCTTGACTCAGTCAATAAGGATGGCTCACTGTTTTACCGACGGAATGCACAAGCAACTTTTATGTAGGCGGCGCTCGTGAAATCAGGGATTCCCCAAGTTCCGGAACTTTCTAGAAATTTTGATGTGATCTCTGACGATTTTCTATATATTAAAGTTTCTAGAAGGTTCGAACATAAGAAGCTTTTACTTTTGATGTTTTCTTTATCGTTGAACTTTCTAGAAGCATCGATATTAGATATAATGCCTAACGGCATTGCAGGAAAAATGAATCGGTATTAATAACTTCCACTTTTTTTTTTGATTGGGTAGAATGTGTATTTATATAAGGACTATTTCCCTTCAAACTTTCTGTATTGTTTAAATTTTTTATAATTTTTATTATTTAACCTAATTTATACAGCCATCCAAACAAAAAAGTAGTAAATAAGTTTTGGATGAAACTTCTTCCAAACTAGCGTCAAATGTCCAATCTCTATTACGCGTTCGCAAATTCTTTTTGCCTCTGATAAAACTTTCAAAATTGTTGCCTCTGTTGAAAAATTAGATTTCTCACGTCATACTTTCGATTTACCGCCAGTTTAACGTAATTTACGGTTGCGCCATCTGTTACCGGTAATCGATTGGTGGTATCTTAACATGGATATGAACCATTATCGTTTTTCAGTGAATGACCGGTCACTGTTTACCCGGCATTTAACTTTGAACAGAACCGTGTTCCAGAACCCGCCAAAACAGTACCTCAAAACCTCGTATGCCTTACAACTGTACTGCGCAGCCTTATGTAACATATAACTACATGTACTGTGAAATACGACTGCGCATCCGCATGTGCTATAGAAGCCTAATGTGCATCCACAAGCACTATAGAAGCACAGTCCTGTTGGATGTAATCTTTACCCAAATTCGAGAAAGAATGATCGAACTTTATAGTAGGGTATATTGCTTGCGAGATTCCCTGCATCGAAATATCCACAAATCCCATATCGACGGTTCTAGAAATTTGATGCAGGTAAGAGCCCTGAGTGCAACGAACCTTATAGAAACTTCGATCGATCTTTCTGCAATGTAAGTAGATTAGGGGTGATTTTAGTGAGTGATTTTTATTATTAACTGCATCGATGCTTCTAGAACTAGAAGTAACGAGACAGCACGTCATACGACAAACCTTCTAGAAACTTCGATGTATAGAAAATCATCAGAGATCACGTCCACAAAAAATTTAATACTATGAAGAGGTTAAGAAGCATTTTAAATAGAAGCAGTGTCAATAGAAGATCATTTAGTTATGGTACGGCGACACCAATCATAATTGGAATATCTGGTGTCTCAACTATTCCTTCAGGGTGGCGCATCGACATATAGAAATCGACTGCTCACTCCGAGGGCGAAACGCGACTGGCAATTAGAAAGAGAAGGGAGAGAGCGGCAGGTGACCTGCCTCTTTCTCTTGAAGGAGCTTCTTTTTATTCTGCGTTGGCCCTATACCTGCTTTACTAAAAGCTTTATATATCCGGCCATGACCAAGTTGCGGGAGTGTGTGCTCCACTGAATCTGAAAAATAATCTAATGGTATATGTGCAAATGTTGACACCCACTACTTCCAACGTGGCAAGCGCCACAATCTCAAATATTCCTTGGGAATCGAACCGAAGGGCCTATGACAAAGCCACCGAACGCGTCCTCGGGTTGCGGATAGTGGGTCCCTGTACCAAGGGTTTCTGCTGAATATGGTTACAATAATTGATGAACAGTGGCGGACAATTGTCCAGGGATGGTCCCGAAGGAATAACTCCTAAGCGAAGGCGTAACAACCGTGCCGAAAGCTGAATGGCACCTGGGTGAGGTGTCTTAAACGGTGACTCTGGGATACTGGGTGACCTCTCAGAGTATCAGCCTTATCCTTGCACGCTGGGCTCTACAAGGATGGACGAACCCTTTTCCCTAGCTGCTCGTGGGAACAACAATGACAACACCAAACATAGTTGTAGGAAGTGCTGTTCAAAACAATCGAACGCGCAGGGCTCCCGAAAATGGGTCGGACAACAATGCCGACTACCCTAGAGTTGGGGGAGTCAATGCGATTGACCGGCAGAATCTCATTACTTTTAATTGGACGGATCGACTCAGGAACTAACTGCTGGAGTGCTATGATACCAGTATGGCCCCTGAATGAAAAGGTTACATGGCGCGACTGCATGCTCTGTGGTGCGAGAAACACCCAGAACTCTCGGATTTTTCGCAAAAACGTCTGCGAAACCGTGCCGAAGACCTCCGGAAAAGGGGTTATATAAGCCGATGCGCCTACAGAAGAGCAGCCAGAACAAGCCGGCAACATAGAAAGAGAGGCGACACTGAGACCAACCTCGAACAGGCATCCAATAGAGGAAGAACGATGCTTCAAGATTTTTCCGAAGAATCCGACCTCTGGACTATCAATTGTAGTGTGTACAATGCAGCGAGAACTTTGGAAGATGCAAACCGTAAAACAAAACCAACGGTTGATCATAAGACCAACAGACGAATGCATCAACTTAGCACAAAGATAGGCTGGGCAAGACAGTACGCGTCCCGCATTCAGTGTGTGATTGACTACATAACATCTGGCAGGACTTTCACTGCCAAGGTTCGACAGTTCGCGCGCGAACTGCGAATCAGTCATCACACAATCAACAAGTCAAAGCTACTGACCATCAGGCAGCATATTTTTGACAGAATACGAGTACTATATAACGCTAGGAGAAGTCTAGAGCGGAGAGAGAGGTGGGTCAGAGAAAATCAACAGTTTTTGTCTGACCCATCTCGACTCTTCCAAGATCCTCCACTTACTGTCGACCATCCGCCCAAACCAGAGGAGGCCGAAGCATTTTGGAGAGAAGTTTACTAAGTCCAAAATCCACTTGAAGCATGCTCAAGGAACATAAATAGCTTCAAGGAGCTGTGCAATGCCCTCATAACAGCTGAGGTGGAATGCCCACCTATCACTACCGAGGAGGTGAAAAACGAATTAAGAGGCATGAAGAACTATTCCGCTCCGGGACCAGATGGTATCAAGACCTTCTGGTGGAAGAAGTTTCCTTCAACCCACCAGCATCTGGCCCGAATTTTCACCTCATATCTAAAGTCGGAAGAGCCTCTTTCGGGGTGGTTGATGGAAGGACGCACAGTGCTCCTGCCGAAGACGGGCAACTTAGCTGACCCTAAGAATTACAGACCAATAACTTGCCTGAACACACTGTATAAGATCTTCACAGCTATCCTAAATGATAGGATTGTTCGGACAATTGGACCTGTGTGGCGAGAGATGTATGAATAACGTGGCTCAAAGAAAGGCGTAGCAGGATGTCGGGAGAACTTGCTCAGCGATAGATGTGTCTGTAAAGACGCAGAATCCTATCAGCGATTACTATCGATGGCCTGGATTGATTACCGGAAAGCTTTCGATTCAACCTCCCATAGACTTATCATCTGTCTGTTGGAAAGCCTAAAGGTTTATCCGCACATCGTGAGGTGCATAGAGACATTAATGCCGCTTTGGAAAACCAGATTTACTATCTCATCTGGAAAACATCGTGTGATCACTAACAGTATCACCTTTCAGAGAGGTGTGTTTCAGGGCGACATCATGAGCCCTCTCCTCTTTTGCCTCACATTATTGCCACTATCTCTCGCACTTCGCCATTCCGAAGGGTATCTCTGCGGCAAACCTGGGAACCGAAAGCATAAGGTCACTCATGTATTTTACATGGATGATCTTAAGATCTATGCTAGGAATCAATAGAAACTACATATAGCTCTAAAAATTGTCAAAGAGTACACTCAAGAGATTTGAATGGAGTTCGGGTTAGAGAAATGCGCCAAGGTTAATTTGAAGAAAGGAAAACTTAATGGCATCCTCGAAGATCCTGAGCTCGTTGACAGAAGCGCTATACGACACCTTTGCGGTGGAGAGACCTATACATACCTTGGCGTGCCACAGAGCCGCATTCAGGACGTGACATCTATAAAGAATACTCTCCGATGCAGATACAAACGTCTCATCCGACGGATAAGGTCGCCCGAACTGTCGGCGAGGAACAAAGTATCTGCAACGAACATGCTTGCCGTCCCCGTAGTACTCTATTCATTTGAAGTAGTTCCATGGACGAAGGACGAGCTCAGATCCCTCGATATCGGGTCCCGAAAGGTTATGCACATGAAAAAAAGCATGCACCTTAAATCTTCTGTTCCACGACTTTACATCTCACGACGTCAAGGTGGTCGCGGAATACTGAATCTTGAATGTCTTCAAAACAGGATTGTTCTGGGTACAGCACATATAGTCGCAAATGGACAAGACCCTCTTCTTAAATGGTCAGGAAACACGAAGAAGTGGGCAAAGGGGCATTTCTGTACAAAGCAGCGGAGGAGGCTGCTGAAACACTCGGCCTTGACTTCAATATTAGGGGTGAGCAAAATGCATCAAATCTAATCCATCTTGAATACTCACTCCTGAAGGCCCAGATTCAGAAAATACAGGAGAAAAACTTCCACGAACAGCTCCTTGACAAGAGGATGCACGGCATCTTCCACAGAAATGTGGAAGATCAGTCGATGTCGTATGAGCTAACATTTGCTTTACATAGATCACCCGGATTGAAGTCGGGCACGGAGGGCTTTATTTTGGCATGTCAAGACGGTGTCATTTCCACTCTAGAATACCGTCGCCACATTTTGAGCCAAGACATTCCAGATGATAGCTGCAGAGCGTATCATGCACACCCCGAGCATCTAGGACACATACTATCTAGTTGTCCAACTCATGCGGGAACGACCTACATCCAAAGGCACAATGCGGCACTAAGACTGCTTTATTACCATCTCTGTCACTCTTGTGGCATTAGCCGAAATACCTCTCCGCTAAATGCTCCTAGAGAAATAGAGTCCATTGTCGAAAATGAGAAGTGCCGCATATACTGGAACATCATGTTCTCGCCAATTGTTTCTGTTGCGCACTCGAGGCCTGACATAGTTCTACTTGACTTCGAGAAACGAACCATGTTCGTTATCGAATTTTCTGCACCAGCTGACAAAAACGTCACAGCCAAGGAGAAAAAAAAGAAAGAGAGGTATAAAGACCTTATAAGGGAGTTGCGACGGTTAAACCCGGAATATTCTGTTAAGCTAATCGTCTTGATCATCGGCGCTCTTGGAGGTGCCAAGGTTTCACTGGTTAATTGCCTGAAAAGCATCCCTGCGTGTCAACAAAATGCTGAGACACTTGCGGGGAAAATGCAGAAGGCGGTCGTCCTTGGGTCGCTCCTCGTCCTGAGGGTGCACAAAACTTTTGCCAGATCATCGTATTGAGTTCATCGCAGACTGTAACCACCTATCTCACGGTCGTGAGACGTGGTTACAGCTGAAATTTTACCGCGATTTCGCTGGGAGCGGGTGAAATTTTTCAGATTAGCACCCGCTCCCGGCGAAATCCTGCGGTTGTCCTTATGACAAACTTTTAACTATATATAGACAATTTTCCAGGGATGGTCCCGAAGGAATAACCCCTAAGCGGAGGCGTGACAACCGTGCCGAACGCTGAATGGCACCTGGGAAAGGTGTCTCAAACGATGAGTCTGGGATACCGGGCGACCTCTCAGAGTATGCAGCCTTATCCTTGCACGCGGGGATTTACAAGGATGGACGAATCCTTTTCCGTAGCTGCTCGTGGGAACTATTTTGAGGTGCTGAAAATAATTTAGATGGAAACACGACGTCGAACCAGCGAAACGGCCACATTGAGTGGACGGATCAACTCAAGGATGACTTGCTAGACTGCTACGATGCCAGAATTATCCCTGTTCGCTGAGGTTTTATGGCGCGTATGCACACTCTGTGGTGCCAGAAATACTGAGAGCTTCAGCACGTTTCGCATCAGTCTTTGCGAAATCAAGCCGACTACCTCCGGAAAAATGGATATGTACGCGGAGCACTTCCCCAACTGCTGCTTGATCAAGCTGCAGACAACAGCATATTGTTGACAAAATACGGCTGTTATCTGCCGCGAGGAGGAGAATACAGAAGAGGGAGAGAGGGATCAGGGAGAATCAACAGTTTCTCGCTGACCCATCGCGCCTCTTCAGCGATCTCCCTGTTTCTGCAAAAAATCTACCCAAGCCCAAGGAGGTAGAGACTTTTTGGAGAGAGTTATACAAGATCCCGAAAACACTAGAGTTGAAAGAAAATACTGAAGTGGAAGAAGTTTACTTTTACACACCAACATTTGGCCCGCATATTCACCTCATATTTAAAGTCGGAGACACCCATTCCGCAGTGGCTGGTCTTAGGACGCACTATACTCCTGCCAAAAAAAGGCAACTTGTCCAACCCAGAGAATTACAGGCCAATAACTTGTTTGAACACGTTGTATAAGATCTTTACAGCTGTCCTCAACAACAGGATTGTTCGACGAATTGAGCCTGTATGGCGAGAGATGTACGAACAACGTGGCTCGAAAAAAGGTGTATCAGGCTGTCGAGAGAACCTGCTAATTAACAGGTGTGTCTGTAAAGACGCTGCAGCCCATCAGCGCGTCCTGTCAATGGCCTGGATTGACTATCGGAAAGCTTTCGATTCAACCTCTCATAGACTTATCATCTGTCTGTTGGAAAGCTTGAATGTACATCCACACATAGTGAGATGCATAGAGAGATTGATGCCTCTTTGGAAAACTAAATTTACTATCTCATCTAGAAATTATCGTGTGGCCACGAACAACGTCACCTTCCAGAGGGGCGTCTTTCAAGGTGATACCATCAGCCCTTTGCTTTTTTGCATCGCACTTTTGCCTCTATCTCTCGCACTACGAAATTCTCCTGGATACCTCTGTGGTGACACTAATCAGCGCGAGCATAAGGTCACTCATGTATTTTATATGGATGACCTGAAGATCTATGCCTCTGGTAGAAGCAAACTTCAAACTGCTATAAATATTGTCGAGAACTACACAGGAGAGATTGGGATGGACTTTGGCTTGGACAAGTGTGCCAAAATTTATCTGAAGAAAGGAAAGATTACTGGCGTTCCCAAGGACCCTGAGCTTGTGGATATAAGTGTTATCAGACATCTTAATACTGGAGAGACCTATACATACCTGGGCGTGCCTCAAAACCGCATTCAGGACGTAACATCAGTGATGGAGTCTCTCCGAAACAGATACAAGCATCTTCTTCGACAGATTTGGTCTTCCAATCTGTCGGCGTTGAACAAAGTATCTGCGACTAACATGCTTGCCGTCTCGGTTCTACTCTACTCGTTTGGGGTGGTTCAATGGATGGAGAACGAGCTTAGGGCGCTTGATATCACCACACGTAAGATCATGCATATGCATAAAAGCTTGCATATCAATTCGTCAGTTCCGCGATTATACATTTCATGCCGTCAAGGCGGACGCGGACTTCTGTATCTCCAGTGTCTTTATAACCGAATTGTTCTAAGTACAGGTTACATCGTTGCGAATGGCAGATATCCTCCCCTAAAAATGGTCAGGAACCACAAGATGACTGGCGAAGGAGCGTTCCTTTACAAAACCGCGGAGCAAGCGGCCGAGACCCTTGGCCTGAATTTTAACATCAGAAATGAGGAAAGTGCATTACTTCATCTAGATGATTCACTCCTAAAAGTCGAAGTGAAGAAAACAGAAGTTGAACATTTTCACCAACAGCTACTCGACAAGAAAATGCACGGAAACTTTCACAGAAATGTAGAAAAACAGTCCTTGTCGAAAGAGCAAAATTTTGCTTTCCTCGGATCATTAGGGCTTAATTCAGGTACAGAGGGTTTTATTTTCGTATGCCAGGACAATGTCATTTCCACCTTAGCATACCGTGACCGGATTTTTTGTCAAGATGTTCCCAGTGATAGGTGCAGAGCGTGTCATGCACACGCTGAGTACCTAGAACACATACTATCGGGGTGTCCGACCCACGCAGGAACGACGTATATGTATAGACATAATGCAGCCCTGGAAATGCTTTATTACCATCTTTGTCGCTCTTACGGTGTTGGTCGCGACCCTGCCCTGCCGAACGCTCCAAGGGAGATAGAGTCAATTGTCCAAAACGAGAAGTGCCAAATTTTTTGGAACTACGACTTTCGGACAGCAGTCTCCGTTGCACACTCGAGGCCTGACATCGTTCTCCAA
>CAKNYM010009714.1:0-14133 GCA_932195095.1 Andricus curvator | reverse complement strand
ATTCATGTGAATTATTTACATCCTAAAAATAAATAAATCAATTTTTTGAGATCAAGAAACTTATTCTTTGGCTTCGACTTGTCTGCAATGTTTTAGGTAGATTTGTTTACTTAAATATGTAATATATCAATATATTTATGCACGTATATAATTATATATGTAACCAAACAATCAAATAAAATTCATATTAAATGAAAATAATGTATATAAGTTTCATAAGTTTCGTTTAAATTTCATTGATCATAAATTTCGCATTTTGAAACTTTCAAAGTGAAAGTTTCAAAATGAAACTTTCAACGGCACATTGCTAGGGTGTGATATGTGTTAACCAACAAAATCCAGTTCACATGATTACAGATGAAAACAGGGAATAAGGGACATATAAAGGTAAAAATTATAAAAGCAATAAACATGATATAGTTAACATGCCAATTATTTAAGATATCCATTGAAAATGTAAAATGGTAAGTTTTAAGTTACAGGTTACCTGAAAGAATGGTAGCACATAGGAAAAGATAGTAGTAATAGAAATAACATGATCAATAACCAACAGAGCCCAAATTAAGTAATTACAAATAGGGTTAAGCAGAGTCAAATAGTTGCTGAAGTGACAGTGTAGATATAAATCTAAAAGAATCGTCAGTGGTACTGATGCACGAGAATTTAAGTATGCCGTAAAAGGATAAAACTCCGAAATAGAGCGAGAAACAATCTTAGCATTTTCTATAGAATCTCGTGCAGTCGATACAATAATAGATCTTTCAGGTAAAAAAATGAAACACAATATAGTCAGGATTACTTTGATTTAACAGATGTTTTTGTAGAAGATAATAAATTCCATTAGAACAGTTAGAATAACTGAGAAACCTTTGTGTTATTAAATTCAAGTTTTTAATTGACAAAATTATTGAGTATGGTAAATGAGTTGGAAATCGGTCTAATTGGCAAGTTATGTTATATTTACCGACATATATACTTAGGATGATACTAGGAAGCAGTAGTTGCTATTTAAGTCCCTCGACGGTCTGCAAATTAGCCAGGTAAATTCGCGGAGATCCATCCTCTCTGCGACAAAAAATTTTTCCGCCCGCAATCCAAAGATATTTGATTAATAATCTGACGGCTATGCTGTCTCATAAATTTCATTGGTTGAAATTGAAAATATACTTCTGTAAAATGTCGCAGTGTGAAATGAGCCGTAAATTTCAATGGTAATTTCAGAATGGTTGAGTTTTGTTTTTCGTTTTCTTGTAAAGAGTGTGTTGGAAAACATGTTTCTGTCAATTTCTGCTCTGAAAAAGTGCTCTGGCTTTTTTAACAGAGCGAAATCACAGAGCAGTAGTGTAAAGGTGATTTTGCACCTCTGCATGCATGCACGCGCGCATTCGCAAGCGTACTAGATTTATCAGAGGTTGGAATGACTGCTTGTAAATGCATGCGTACGCACATGCATGCATGCACAGGTGTAAAAGCACCTTCACAACACGGATATCTCTGGCATGCGCAGTAGTCATTCCTGGGTATTTTTAGGTTATGTAACGTCATGGGTCAATCTAAAAATACACAGGAATCACTACTGTGCATGCCAGAGATATCCGCGTTCTGACACCACTGTCACAGAGCGATGAATGAAGTAGTGGAGCGAAAAATTTGTTTGAAAATGGTCGCAATGGAAGAAAATGTCGAAATGTTGAATCAAGGGATGTTGAATCGATTGCTAATCTTTTAACTAAATTACATTCACTGATCTCGATACTTGCCGGTTTTCTTTTGCTTTAACCGTTTTGACAATACTAAGCTATTGTTGGTGCACGGGGCTACTGCGCATGAGTTTGGGGGGGGCGGGTTGACAACTCCATCTTTGATTCTTATGGTGGACTCCCATCGCCGATGAAAGCAGAAACTCATGAGAGTGAAAGAGATAAATTGATCTATCCGTCTCTTTCACTCTCATGAGTTTCAATTTTCATCCACTGCTTTCATCTGCCATGAGAGTCCACCATTAATCCGCATTCATATATCACGAAAATGAAAATGGAGAAAATGGTTGAGCACCCCAGCGAGCTCAGAGTGAATTGTCGTAAACGCCACTGATCTTTTTCCAGACGATTTCAATAACAAGGGTTATTTCATACCCGAAGAAGCTGATTTATAGGAAATTTTCCGCGTCTAGGGGAAAATCCTGACGTGCTAGGGGACAACTGATGCCAGATTCGTGCTCAGCGTCCTAAAATACATAAAAATATCATGCCTGATCTTTTTCCAGACGATTTCAATAACGAGGGTTATTTCATACCCGACAAAGCTGATTTTCTAGGGCATTCTCCGCGTCCAGGGGAAACCCCGATGTGTTGGAGAGAAAGTAGTCTCAGATTCGTATTCTGCGCACCAAAATACATAAAACATCATGTCTAGTCTTTTTCCAAACGTTCTCAATAACAAGGATTATTTCATACCCGACAGAGCTGATTTTATAGGAAATTTTGCGCGTCTAGGGGAAAACCCCGATGTGATGACATGAAATTAGTCTCAGATTCGTGTCCAGCGACCCAAAATACATAAAAATATCATGCCTGATCTTTTTCCAGACGATTTCAATAACAAGGGTTATTTCATACCCGGCAACCCTGGCGGACCGAACGAACGGAGCGGATACGCTACAGCGTATCCATATAATATCCACATCGTATCCTCTCCGTATCATGCAAGAAAAACTCATTTA
This sequence comes from Andricus curvator, assembly GCA_932195095.1. NCBI lineage: Eukaryota > Metazoa > Arthropoda > Insecta > Hymenoptera > Cynipidae > Andricus > Andricus curvator. The sequence continues at coordinate 11,411 of CAKNYM010009714.1, read as the reverse complement.
AAAAGGAAGATGAACATTTCACTTGTTGAAATTCGGATTCTACGTGAAATTTTGCGTTAAAAGGTCACGGAGTAATCGCAATAGTTTTTCTTGCAACATTAAAAACTTTAAAAAAATATAATACTTATTGACAACGTGGGCTGAAGGCGACTTCAAACGCATCGTCGACGGATAACGCCTATTGACTGCTACTGAACGCCGATGCGTTTGAAGTCGCCTTCAGCGCACGTCATCGATAAGTATTATATTTTTTAAAAGTTTTTAATGTTGCAAGAAAAACTATTGCGATTACTCTGTGACCTTTTAACTCAAAATTTCACGTAGAATCCGAATTTCAACAAGTGAAATGTTAATCTTTCTTTTTTAATGAGTTTTTCTTGCATGATACGGAGAGGATGCGATGTGGATACTATAAAGATACGCTGTAGCGTATCCGTTCCGTTTGTTCGGTCCGACAGAGAAAGCTGATTTTATAGGGAATTGTCCGCGTCTTGGGGAAAATCCTGACGCGCTTGGGGAAAGCTGATGTCAGATTCGTGTTCAGCGCCCCAAAATACGTAAAAATATCATGTCTGATCTGTTTCCAGATGATTATAATACCAAGGGTAATTTATACCCAGAAAAGTTGATTCACTAGGGAATTTTTCGCATCTAGGGGAAAATACTGACGTGCTGGGAAAAAACTGATGTGAGATTCGTGTTCAGCGCCCCAAAATACGTGTAGGTACCATACTCTGATCTCTCGCACAACCCACTTTTTTTGTGGGCCTGTGTAATTATTTAGGTATACAGAATTTTAATTTAAAATCTTACAATTATGAACAATTCAAATTTGAAACGACAAAATGTTGAACGTTTAAATTAAAAATCATAATTCGTACAATTTCGAACGATATTTAAATTAAACCCAAATAGTTTTGAATTTTGTTAAGATGACATTATTCCAATATCTAACCTTTTCTATTATACAATTATTGAGAAATAAAGGGTTTAAATTGAAAATTGTATAATTTTGAAAAACTATATTTGAAACGACAAAATGTTAAGCGTTGCAATTCTAGATCCAAATGTATACAATTTTGAATTATTTAAATGAAAACCAAATACTTTTGTAGTTTGTTAACCTGATATAATTTCCATTTGAACCTTTTATATTGCACAACTATTTAGCTACAAACGATTTTAATTTTAAATTGTTCAATTTTAGACAATTTAAATTTGAAATTACAAGATGTTAATCGTTTAAATTCGAAATACAAATTTTTCCAATTGAAGTTATTTTAGGTAACCATGCATTTAATTTTGATGATGTAAATATACGATTAATGATAAAAAATAAAATTGTACGATAAATGATATAGATCAATAGTTACGCAAAGTGGAACTTCACTTCCACTTCGTGTAGGTTTAGTTTTGGGAGATCAGCTCACGTTAGCGTAGGTATAGCACCAGCCAACTTTTAAACACACACATAGAGATTAGGTTATCCTACCACAAGAAACTATCAACTGAATTTTATACCATTTATTGTATCACGAAACTCACAAAATCATCGTTTTGGCTTCTTAAAAAATATGTACTTCTTAGTTTTCAACAGGGTTGCACGGTTACGCGTAACTCGAACTTTTACACGTATAATACCAATTCTACGTGTTATACGTGAAAAATCTAATAAACGTAAAAATGGCGGACTTGAAAAGCAGTTTGAGCGGTTGAAAGTTGAAAATCAAGCAGTTTCAAAATGCTGAATTTGTAACAGTATTTTAAAAAGTACTAGCTAAGACCGTGTTCTAGCTCACAGGTATGTAAGTATTGTTGATCGTTCGTTAATATAAATGATTGTATTCAATTTTTAGAATCTTCTGACTTCGTATTTCTTTTAACTTAAGAAACATCTGCAAACCAAAAGACCCTCTGGAAGTTCCGCCACTAAAAAGACGTAAAGTAAGTTATTTTCAATCGTATTTGACACCACTCGATTGCACCCGGGGCTAAAAGCAAAATTTTTGCCATTTTCCCTCTTTAAAATAAAATCTCCTTCCAAGAGGAATTTCTGGGTCTGCCACCTCTAATCATTTTTTTAATAAATTAAGAAACTCTCAAGCGAATCAGTCAGTGTCTTCGGTGTATTAAAGAATTAGGTTATATTTATTTTCCATATAAGCGCAGTCGCCATCTTAAAAACGTAAATTACATGTAAACAACTACGTAAATTACCTAAGGTATATTACGTACACATCCCTGGTTTTCAAGATTCAAAAACTATTCATGCTTCATAGGTTATGTTCGTTGAGAGCAACGAGATATGTTCACTTTTTACACACTGAAAAAAATAGTTGGTTGGGACAACTAATAAAGTAGTAGGGCCTACTACTACTACTGTTACTGGTTGGGGCTACTGCTTTTATTCGCAAGATTGGTAGTCGTTGCCCTTACTACCCCGAAGTAGTATAAGGAGACCTCACCCCCGGAAAATTTGGACGCGTGGATTCGGATTTAGTTAGTTTGCATCGCTCGTAGCGCCTCTTGCGGGAGCATGCAAACATACATACAGATCTACACACATACAGGCAAACACATTCGTACAAATCTGTGTTTTGCAACAATCATGTATGCGTTTGTTTACACCCGGCTTACACTATTGACCCCGCCATTTGTAAATCTTGTATTTCAACGCTTTTCTGCAAGAGGCGCTGCGAACGATGCAAACTAACTAAATCCAAATCTATTCGTCCAAATTTTCCAAAGACCGCATGGGAGTGGGGTCTCCTTATACTACTTCGTGCTTACTACTTTACTTTTGCCGCGACAACTTTCGATGGTACATACTAATTTCAGGTAGTGAGCGTTACCACTTTAATCAGTAAGTCTTACTATTAAATTAGTGAGTTTCACCATTTAAATTAGTAGTCCTTACTATTAAAACTAGAACATTTTACTATTAAAATTAGTGGCTCGTGGACTATTGCGAAGTTAGTACTGCTCAATATTGACATTATAGTAAATTTTACTATAATTTCTCTATAGTGGACAGAAGAGCGTGCTCAGGACTTCCTATAGAAACCAGGTCCTGATACGACGTCATGTCAAAATACACCCACATGCCCATTGGGATGTTAGTGAAGAACCACTATAATTTCAATACACAAGAACTCCAATATAAAGTCAGTTTCGGGGGTTGCCTCGCAGTGGCACTAAATTTGTCGTTGGATGAATGGTGCGAGGGGTGGCCACGCATTGATGACACTGCTTGTGCGATGAGAAACTGTTTGGGCCAGCAGTTTTAGGAAGAAGAAAATCAGTCGGCCTTATATTGGAGTTCTCGTGTATTTAAAAGTGCAGACTTGCAGTAGTAGTAAGTCTATTAGAAAATTTAGATCGATGCTATAGTCTTCACGGTCTTCACTACTGCACAATTCACAAAAAGGTTAAGATGAAAATGGCGACGATCGAGAACAGGACGCGATATTTCGGTGCAAATGTTGGCAGCACTGCTCAGATTTCAGTTCTGCCAATCTCTACTAATAAAGAGCTTCTTGTCACAACTAACCATTTTTCTTCAGTGCATATTGATTCCTTTTTCTCCACTTTTTTTTAGAAAACAAATTTCGTTCCACTAATAAAAAGGTTTTCTGTACTTCATATCTAAGATATTACTTTAATTTTTGGCATAATAACATGATTTCCACTTTTTCCACTTGTCCGGTCAGGTGACCGTCAGATTACCGGAAATTGGTCCTCTGACAGTCACTCCCCATCTCTACTTCTGAGCGCAAACTGCGCATGCGCTTCAGTTTTTTTCTTGATTAGTTCTTGGAAAGTAGAAAATAAATTTCGAATACACATGTAGTCAGAAATGATTTGTTGCAAAGAAATTTTAAAAAATTTGTGTGGCAGTGGGGCCACACGGCAGAAGTAAAATTTTACGTGCGCTTGGTGTCACATAGAGTACACAAATACATTGAGGACGCGCATGAGTGTAAAGGAGCTTGCATAGTGGTGGAGTAGTCGGGGAATCTCATAGAAAAGAGTCCAGAAAGAGAGAGCATGTACAATGTACATGCTTTGCTTAGCGTGGGAATAGTGGCGATATTGAAGAGGAGTCTTTAGTGCAATTGCGAATGGCCGTGCAGAAGGGAGACGCGATTACAGAGAAAAGGTATGGAAAGTATACTTGTAAGAGAGGGGCAGAGACTTCCGTCCGTACGTTCGGACGTTTTTTTCAATCACTCCTGTCCAACAAGAAGTTTCACTTAAAAAATTAAGTTTAGTCCCATTTATTTGATGCCTTTCTTTGTGCGTACCCTGGGTGGCATTCCGATGCCGCTAATCTAATTGATCAAATCCTCTTTCTACCGTATGAAATTTTGACAGAGATATTCGATCATCTTGAAAGGATCAACTGCAATTCTATCTTTCTATTTTATGATTCAGAATGAAAGTTACAATGGTCGATAGTAGACAAGTCTGGATTTCGCGCTCATCAACTATCACCTCTCTCTTTCCGAACCATTAGATAGAAAGAGAGAATTGCCGTTGATCGTATAAAAATTATCAAACATGTGTATCTAATTTCATTTGATAGAAAAACAGATTCTATCGATTAGATAGAGCCATCAGATTCCCAACCTAATGTTTCGATCATATTGTAATCCGCCATTTTACTGAGAGGGATCTATATAGCGTCGAGACGTAGGCCCAGCAGTGGGACTCCGATACCGCGTCGAAAGTCGAAATCGAACGGACCTCTTTTTCTAACGTGTGGAGATAGAAAGAGAGATTCGTTCCATTTTCGACTTCGAAACAGCATCGGAGTCCCACTGCTGTTTCAATCAATTAGGTACATTCACTTTAAATCAAAGTGAGCCCACTACCATAGGAAGAGTGGCGAAAGAAAAATAGTAATTGCTATGTCGCCTCGGTGGTACTGATGTGCCATCGAAATTACAGAGGGTCCAGAGACAGTGTGGAAAACTAGCCGGATGCCACCATTTAAGCAGTGGTTACCTATAGTATAGTATTTATATAGTTAAAAGTTTGTCATAAGGACAACCGCAGGATTTCGCCAGGAGCGGGTGCTAATCTGAAAAATTGCACCCGCTCCCAGCGAAATCGCGGTAAAATTTCAGCTGTAACCACGTCTCACGACCGTGAGATAGGTGATTACAGTCTGCGACGAACTCAATATGATGATCCGACAAAAGTCTCGTGCACCCTGAGGACGCGGAGCGACCCAAGGATGACCGCCTTCTGCATTTTCCCCGCAAGTGTCTCAGCATTTTTTTGACACGCAGGAATGCTTTTCAGGTTATTAACCAGTGAAACCTTGGCACCTCCAAGAGCGCCGATGATCAAGACGATTAGCTTAACATAATATTCCGGGTATAACCGTCGCAACTCCCTTATAAGGTCTTTATACCTCTCTTTCTTTTCTTTCTCCTTGGCTGTGACGTTTTTGTCAGCTGGTGCCGAAAATTCGATAACGAACATGGTTCGTTTCTCGAAGTCAAGGAGAACTATGTCAGGCCTCGAGTGCGCAATAGAAACAATTGTCAAGAATATGAAGTTTCAGTATATGCGGCACTTCTCATTTTCGACAATTGACTCTATTTCTCTAGGAACGTTTAGCGGAGAGGTATTTGGGCTAATGCCATAAGAGTGACAGAGATGGTAATAAAGCACTCTTAGTGCCGCATTGTGCCTTTGGATTTAGGTCGTTCCCGCATGAGTTGGACAACTAGATAGTATGTGTCCTAGATGCTCGGGGTGTGCATGAAACGCTCTGCAGCTATCATCGGGAATGTCTTGGCTCAAGATGTGGCGACGGTATGCTAGAGTGGAAATGACGCCGTCTTGACATGCCAAAATGAAGCCCTCCGTGCTCGACTTCAATCGGTGTGATCTAAGGAAAGCAAATGTTAGCTCATACGACATCGACTGATCTTCCACATTTCTGTGGAAGTTGCATCCTCTTGTCGAGGAGCTGAAGTCAAGGCCGAGTGTTTCAGCAGCCTCCTCCGCTGCTTTGTACAAAAACGCCCCTTTGCCCACTTCTTCGTGTTTCCTGACCATTTTAAGAAGAGGGTATTGTCCATTTGCGACCATATGTGCTGTACTCAGAATAATCCTGTTGTGAAGACATTCAACATTCAGTATTCCGTTACCACCTTGACGGCGTGAGATGTAAAGTCGTGGAACAGAAGACTTAAGGTGCATGCTTTTGTTCGTGTGCATAACCTTTCGGGACCCGATATCGAGGGATCTCAGCTCATCCTTCGTCCATGGAACTACTCCAAATGAATAGAGTACTACGAGGACTGCAAGCATGTTCGCTGCAGATAATTTTTTCCTCGCCGACAGTTCGGAAGACCATATCCGTCGGATGAGACGTTTGTATCTGCATCGGAGAGTATCCTTTATAGATGTCACCATAGTGGTGGCACACCCATGTATCGTTTTGAAGACTTGGCTTCAAAATCAGCTCCATCTAGCGGTTCCCCCGGACACTATAAGTCAATGAACCTACAAATCCCTGACAGCAATTCATTCCAAACACTGCTTCCCCCAAATTCTCGTAAATATTAAATTTCGCTTAATTTCGTGTAAATGAACTTTCAAAATTATCAAAATTGATAAATATAACAAGATTTTCCATACGTTAAATATATATTTAAATACTAGAAGTATGATTTGTTGTAATGCAAAGGATTAATTGGCTTTTCCATGTGAGATTATGTCTTAGAATAATATTTTTTATTTCTCTAACAAAGAAATTTTTATAAACGATAAACTTTGCTTGAAGAAAAAAACCTCCTAATATCTCAAAAATACTTTTATTTATATCCCTTTTTAATTCATTTGTCACTGCTTCGAAATATCAAAAGAACAAAGTAACCTTAAATCAACCAAATGGTACTTTTTTTTAAATTCAATACTTACCAATCAACACATTTCCTTACATTAGCACGAAATAGTACACACGTCACACAGTACGTATATAACAATATACACAACAAAACTTGCAGAAAATTTTATACAACAAGGTTAACACAACATATTCAATTTGACACTTCGACTAATGTCCAATTTCGAGATTTCGAAATATTTGAAAATATTATTGTTGCACATGCGCATTGCATTCTACTGACTCTCAGCGCCACCTAGCGGTTCCCCCGCACACTAAAACGTAATGCCTTCAAAACTATACATGGGAGTGGCACCACTATGGATGTCACGTCCTGAATGCGCCATATTGGATCCGCCATATTGAATTTCATCAACCTACCAAAAACAACAGAAGACTTAAGATGCATGCTTTTGTTCATGTGCATAACATTTCGGGAGCCGATATCGCGGGATCTGAGCTCATCCTTGTTGCCAACGGCCATACCACGCTGAAAAAAAACAGTTTTCGTCAGATCACTGAAGTTAAGCAGCGTTGGGCGCGGTTAGTACTTGGATGGGTGACCATTTGAGAATACTGCGTGCTGTTGGCACATCGTGGGTGTGGTGAGCCCAACTTGTAGTTATTTACTACAAGAAACTATCCACCTAGAAAACACTACCCAAATCGGGTAGTGTCACGCCTACCCTGAAAGGGAAATGGCTTAATGGTATACTTACTTACTTACCACACTAATTTTTTGAGGACGTCGATTGGCAACAGTTTACGACCTCAATCAATGGAATCGAACGATGATCCTTTTTTTTATAAGCTTTTTGATTTGACCTTTCGATTTTTTCGTGGTTTCTCGCCGCCATATTGGGCCGCCATATTGAGATTTTCGAAAAGGCCACACGAGTCCATAAAGTGGGGTCAAAAAGGAACATTTTAAGCTATCGATGACTAAAATCCAGGCCGTGGTCACTACTATAGGCAACCGCGACTGCACATATTCTGGTCCTGTTTTGCGGGCTCGTTAGATGGCTCTGTATGTCTTACCCCGCTACACGTCGCTGAGGGGAACGTGTTTCATCTATCTCTCTTACTCCTTCGTTGTTTACCAAACGTCAACACATGTCCGAATTTACACAACCTAACCTGTAAAGAAGTGTTTCAAGGTGTATTTACACGCTTTGTCTGCTGGTCATTAGCCAGCCAACATATCGAAATATTCATTCACACCTCCGGGAAATTCAGTGAAATATAGTAATATTTTAATTATCTTCTGAAACTCACTGTAAGATAACTAAAATATTACTATATTTCACTGAATTTTCCGGAAGTGTGAATGAATATTTCGATATGTTGGCTGGCTGACGACCAGCAGACAGAGCGTGTAAATACACCTAGAGAAATGATATATAATTTGTTGTCATCATTTTCGACCTGATGATTATTGTGGCAGTACACAGTTAAAAAAACTAAGAGCCCTAATAGCACGGAACGTTCCTGGGACGTTCCAGGAACGTTCCCGGAACGTGTAAAGTGTCCGCCGCTTGGGAACGTTCCAGGAACGTTCCACTGGAACGTTCCAAACATAAATTAACGTTATTGTTATTATTATCAATAAATATCTCGTAAACCGTAAGTGATAGGTCAAAATCGATGTCAGTTTATGATACGGATATCATATTATAGTGTAGTATATGCGGTACTCAAAACTCAAAAATGACATCCATTTTTACCTATCTCTTACGGTTTACGAGATAATTGTTGTTAAAAATAACAATAATGGAAAGTTCCCCTCAGGTCCCAGTGGAACGTTCCTGGAACGTTCCAGTGGAACGTTCCCAAGGGGCGGACATTTTACACGTTCCGGGAACGTTCCTGGAACGTTCCGAAGGTGCCCGCGGAACGTTCCAGGAACGTTCCCGGAATGTTCCGTGCTATTAGGGAGAGGTAGCAGTATTATTTACGAACTTTCATTCATAAAAATGATTACACGTTTTAAATAAAAACTGCTCTCAAACGTACCTCCATTATCTTTCGCTTTTCCTTAAAACGCGTTTTTATGAAAAAACCAATAGAAGAACAAACAGAAATACGTAAATAATTATTCCAGTAATTATTTATGTATTTCTATTTGTTTTTCTATTAGGTTTTTTTCAATTTATCAAGTCTTTTAATTAAGTTATCTACAAATCATCTGGATATAACCTCAAGCATCTATTATCTTATCTTGAAAACCTGCGGGCTCGTTTGATGGCGCCACCGTCGAATATACGCGAGCACTCCTAAAGCATTGAGTTACCACGGCCTGCTAAAATCCATCCATATAAATCACGAAGTAATAGTAAGGAGAAACCACGCTAATGCATTTGCGGCGGTAAAGCATGGCAACTTTTTCGGAATAGATGGGTGGGGCTTTCCTAATGTGTGAGTGAAATATCTGCGATAGCGGAGAGATCGAGAGTGCCGAGTGTCATGGCGGTCAGTCAAATCCGAGGCAAAGCAAATTTTGTTTACGTGCCGTGATGAAATTCGAGTGTAATATTAAGATTATATTTATAATTATTTGTAGAAAAAAGTGGCTGCCATTACATATTACTTTAATCAATTATTATAAAAGAAACTGAGATGCATAAAGCAAGGTTTTTTGAATTATTTTGTAGGAATGAAATAAAATATTATATATTTTCCTTGAATATCCGTGGTTTTTTCCAAGAAATTACAATTTTATTATTTTTAATGATAAAATATGACAGATTAATATAAAAGCAGATTCAGGGTAAGTGTAATAACTGTTTCTTGTTTTTCTTTTTTAATTAAGAAATACAAATATCTGTCAGCAATTTGAGGTTTTGATCATTGAAATCAACCATATTTAAGAGTGTTTACTTTATCATCTTTAAAATGGTAGAGTTTTCAATTGTAACTCTTGATAATGGTAGAAGTTTGAATTGTCGATCATTAAAAGTGAAGGGGTTTTAATCTTGAAAATTTTGAATTAAAAATTATGCACGTTTTCAGTTTTAAAATACAAAATTATGCAATTTTGATGCTTTATATTTGAAATTTCTTACATTTAGAAGATTTAGAATTAAAAAGTCGACTTTTAATTTTGAAAATTTTCATTTATGTATCTTTGAAATTGAAGGGTTGTCAATTATAACTTCTAAAAAATGTAGAACTTTCAATTGTAAATATTTTAAAGTGGAGAATTTTTTATTTGGACATTTTACAATTGAAAATTATGCGAGTTTTAAGATTCACAATTATTTTCGCGCTTTCAATTCCAGGTTGGTCAAAGAGGTTAATGAACATTATTTTTGCAATCAAAGTACATGATAATAATTGTTATATAAATTTTTATAAATAGGCTGTTTTGTAAATATCACTGGAACCTTAATTTAATATTCAAATTTTTTAAAATACATGAATTTGATAACATTTTCATTTCAAAGTGTTTCCTCATTCAAATTTACTGCTGAAATAGGCGGTAACTCTTTCGGCTCTTGGCGAGAGTACTTCGTGCATCTTCGTAGCTCTCGCAGATATTTCACTCAAAGGTCTCGAAAACTATTCCGAAAAAGTTGCCATGCTTTCGTAGTACACAGTTTCTTCTCCTTACTATTACTTCGTGATATAAATTTTGGACACAGCTCTGTTCCGTTTGACAAAGAACGTCCCATATATATATATATATATATACCGAGGCGACATAGCAATTACTATTTTTCTTTCGCCACTTTGCCTATGGGAGTGGGCTCACTTTGATTTAAAGTGAATGTACCCAATTGATTGAAACAGCAGTGGGACTCCGATGCTGTTTAGAAGTCGAAAATGGAACGAATCTCTCTTTCTATCTCCACACGTCAGAAAAAGAGGTCCGTTCGATTTTCGACTTTCGACGCGGTATCGGAGTCCCACTGCTAGGCCTACGTCTCCACGGTTGGGAATCCGATGGCTCTATCTAATCGATAGAATCTGTTTTTCTATAAATTGAAATTAGATAGACATGTTTGATCATTTTTATACGATCAACTGCAATTCTCTCTTTCTATCTTATGGTTCGGAAAGAGAGAGGTGATGGTTGATGAGCGAGAAATCCAGACTTGTCTGCTATCGACCATTGCACCTTTTATTCTGACTCATAAAATAGAAAGATAGAATTGCAGTTGATCGTTTCAAAATGATCGAACATCTCTGTCAAAATATCATACGATAGAAAGAGGATTTGATCAATTACATTAGCTGCATCGGAATGCCACCCAGGGTACGCACAATTAAAGGCATCAAATGGTTAGTTGTGACAAGAAGCTCTTTATTAGTAGCGATTAGCAGAACTGAAATCTGAGCAGTGCTGCCAACGTTTGCACCGAAATATCGCGTCATGTTCTCCACCCTCGCCATTTTCATCTTAACCTTTTTGTCAATTGTGCAGTAGTGAAGAACGTGAAGACTATCGCATCGATTTAAATTTTCTAATAGACTTACTACTACTGCAAATCTGCACTTTTAAATACAC
>CAKNYM010009712.1:0-11725 GCA_932195095.1 Andricus curvator | reverse complement strand
TAGAGTTCTGTTCTTTATTTTCAAAATTAATTTGGTTATATATTTTACTTATTTTCCATAGGAAATTACAATTATTTTGCAAACTTTGTAAAATTAATTTGCTTTGAATGAGCATCGGCTTGGATAAGTATAATGAAATTGAGTGCCTAAAGAAGGTTATTTTAATTGTATAGGTTTTTTTCCTTATGCTGAAGATACTCTGAGGTCTCTCTAAATCAAAATTAGTAAATATTCACCAATTACTAGTTATATTTTATAGATTGTATTAGTGATCAACAATAATTTTACCTAATCTTTCATTTTTCTTTCATTTCACAGGCTGTATTCGCTTATGATTCTAGTGTAATTTTAATGTATAAATACCGTTTATTAAAATTTTTATAATTATAGCCGTACCTCTCCACTGTTAGAAAAATCTATATTAAATTTAATACAAACGTATATGAAGCAATTTGCATACAGGGGACTTGCAATTTAATATGCATTAAAATATGAATAGCTGTACACTTAATTGTAAGAAGGTATAATGTTTTATTATTAAGAATCAAAAATTACTGCTAATCTTATTTTGATTTCGTGCAAAATGGAATTATCTGAGCGATTATCATAAATGCATATAAAATTTAATGAACACGTACCTAAATAGCGATTTCATATGCTTGAGATATTAATTTTACTATACATTGGTATTTCAAATTTATTACTATTTTTAACAGTGTTTCGCAGTAATCTAACATACCCTTACCCCTTTTCCAGAAGCCATTTTTTATTATGTTAAAAGTAAAAGTACAAGCATATCCCATTTTTAGTGAGCTTTTTTATCCATTATTTAGAAAGTAAAAATACAACCAATCTTTTTTTCAAAAACCTTTCTTTTTATCATAATGAATTTAAAGGTATTTTTTCGGGTTTGAATCGTGTGCAACACCACGAATCTTGCCGACGTTTCGTGAACTGCAATGTTCACGAAACCTCATGATTCGTAGTTTTGCACACGATTGAAACCAGAAAAACTACCTTAAAATTTACTATATTGAATCATCACGTAAGCATTAATTCTTTCTTTCTATTGTATGAAAAAGGAAAATCTAACCATATATGGGTTAAAAATTCAACTACTTTGTTGATAATACGTTTATATTTTATTCCAAAAATACTTTTCTCGACCGGTGATTTAACAATTGGGTTGAAAATTTGACTTTTCGGTTGAAAATTAACGTTTTGGTATAAAATGTACACTTGCGGGTTGAAAATTCAACTGTTATGCAGATAACTGGTATTTTTTGCTAAAATATTCAACTATTGCCTAGAAAATTCAACTGCTTCATATTATTTCAAAAAATTGTTCTTCTTGGTTGAAAATTGCAATATTTTTGTCAAAAATGCAGGTAATTCATCCTATTTGGTGAAACATGCAACAGTTTAGTTGAAAATCAATCTGGTTTCGTTGAGAATTCAACCATTTTATTGAAAATTCGTTTTTTCGATTGAATTGAACTGTTTTTGATTTAAAATTGAAATCTTTTTGTTAAAATATTAAATATCACTTGTTTTATTGAGAATTAATTTTCTTCTTAGTTAAAAAATCACTCGCATGGAAAAAGTTGCCTTGCTCAAACATGGCGCTAATGCTGAACTTAAATGATTAGTCGATCGCTAAATTCGACGAATTACAGATCTTAACTTGCATAAAGCAACAATAGCGAGTTCCCCTATGACCTTACTGATTCTCTATTTTTATCATTTCACATAAATTGGCCTGGTTGTGAGCGTCTTTTCGACCCAACATTCATAATTGGTTCCGAACAATTACTCCAAAGGTAAGTTTCGAAAATCTAGTATAATTTGTTTTTAATCGATATTTCCTAGTTGAATAATAATATTTTGCAGTCGATTGTTAGATAATACCCGTTTTTGAGATTTTAACCTGAAGAAGGATATTTGAATTTTATAGCTTCTTTCTTTATGCAAAACATACATTAAGGTCTCTCTAAATCAAAATTGGTAAAATTATATAATTGCTAGTGAAGATTTACAGATTTAGTAAGCGAAAAGTGAGCCCCGAAATATAAGTAGAAAATTAATAATTCGATTACTTGAGATATTTGCTAATTCAATAGTGGAAAGCAACTAATTGCTTGCTACCAAGACATTTTCTTGAGACTTCATATATATATATATACCATTAAACCATTTCCCTTTCAGGGTAGGCGTGACACTACCCGATTCGGGTAGTTTTTCTAGGTTTTTCTTGTAGTTATAAATAACTACAAGTGTGGGCTCACCACACCCACGATATGTGCCAAGAGCACTCATGTCAGTATTCTTGAATGGTCACCCATCCAAGTACTAACCGCGTCCAACGCTGCTTAACTTCAGTGATCTGACGAGAACTGGGTTTTTCAGCGTGGTATGGCCGTTGGCCATATAATAATTAAAAAGGGTTATTAAAATGCAAAACGTGAAAAATAGAGAAGTTTAATAAACCGAGGTGACGGAATTACATTATTAACTCGATTGAAATAATGAGGTCATATTGGGAAATTGTAGACGTGGCGTAACCTGTCTCCGATTTAAAAACTTCCTCTTCTGATTGTTCAAACAAAGTCTAGAAAAATAAGAATTCTTTACAATATTAAAATAACAAGGAATCAATAGGCTCCAAATTAGTCATACACATTTAGGATCTTCATGCGCTATTTTTTAGTAGATCTTCATTTTCGATTTTCAAAATTGGTTTCGGTTACACACATAGAATGAAAAAGTATAGGAAAGTTGAAAAACCTCCACAAAAATGAGGAAAACACCTCTTTTTTGAATGCTAAATTAATTTTTGAACTTCTTGCAGTTTCTATTGTAAATATTTCATGGATATAAAATAGAATAATCACAAACATTATTCAAAAAATATTAGCTATACAGGAGATGACATAAGGCACCCTTATTGGTGGTCAAAAATTACCCCTTTTGAATTTTTCATTATAGATTTCTTATTTAATGAAAGAATGAAAAATGTTATGAATGGTTAATAACAATATTCTGCGCGTACAAAAAACGGTTCTCAAGAAATAGTTTCAATGTATTTAATTACATTTATTGTAAAAACCAGAAAACACTTATTTAGTTCTACCGCGCAAATTATACTTCACTGTAAAAAATTTCGGGAATTTCCCCCACTTTTTAGTGGGGAAAATCCACATTTTTGTTGGGGAAAATCATTTTCCCCAAAATTTGTGGAAATTTCCCTAAAAGTCCTTGCGATTCACTAAAAAATGGGTGAAAATTCCATAAAATTTAGGAAATAGGATAATACCTACAATTTTTGGGGAAATTTCCCTAAAGTTTTGGTACTTTATATAAATTTTTGGGAATATTCCCCACAATTTGGGAAATTGATTGATCCCTACTGAATGTAGGAAATCGTCCCAAAAATTATCTTTGATTTTCCACATAGATTATGTAAATTTTCTAAAAATTCTTGAAGTGTTACCGTATGTTCGGGAAGATATTTTTTCCTAAAATATTTGATAAACTAGTACAATATTTTGAATAAGTTTACACATTTTTTGGAGAAAAGTTTTGTTAATGTTATAGTAGTCCCAAAAATTGTTTTCCATAAATTTTTGTTGTTCGCTTTATAATGCAATAAGTGATTTGCATGTTCCATGCAAAAAAATATATTTATCGCTTTTTATTACAAATTTTTTTTGTAGTTCTTTGTTTTTCATGAGTGTTAATATTAACAAACTATCTAATGTTAGTGTAGTGTTAACTACACGCGCAGTTTAAAATCACGAATTATCCTGAAAGATTATTATGATTGTTTAAATTTTTTATATTCATCTATATTTCATATTTGCTGAAATATTTATGAGTGGACAAAAATGTCTAGCCCAGTGAGTATTCAGTGTGCGCATGCGCAGTGAACCGGCCTGCTGATTCAAAACTCATCTTACTCGTATACTTTCTGAGCGGGTGTTCAGTTTATTTCAATCTTTAAATGAATATAAGTGGCATACAAATTTGCGGAAGGAGATTTGTGAGAGTGTATTCAGTGTACTGCAACCCTTAAGGGACTATCATTGACAGCGAAATTTACGGAAGAACAATGAGGTAAGTGAACAAAAATCATACATATTACTAATATATGGAGAAATATAGGCCTCAAATAATTGAGTGAAATTTGGTTTACGTTTTCAAGAACAAACTATTGCGAATTTGAATAAAGAAAAATTTGTTCACTAAACCTTAATGTGTATGTAGTTGGTTACAAATTAAATTCATTCTGTCGGGAATACACTTTTTGATTTTTGTTTGAAAACTGTTAATTTCAAATTAGAAAAAACATATTTTCACTTTCTCCACTGAAGGCTCAAAAAAGAACCTCTGCCCTGGCAGAGTTGAGTGTGCAGAGTCTAGACTATACTCTAGAGAGACTCTAGATGCCAGGCCAGGTATAGCAACCGCCTGGCCGATGCTAATAGAAAATGTGCTCATTTCATGACTTATAATAATAAGGGTATTAAAGTGGGGAAATTTCAAAGACTCTACTGCTTTTGGAGCCAAATTTTCTTTAGTCTTGGATAGACCATAATCAACGGGATTTTTAAGTCAGTTTTATAGAACTGTTTAATGCATTCATGCATACTGAACATTTTTCAATATTTAAGGTTATTAATGAATAATGTTATATTTAAAAAATAGTCTTATTGAAAGCTCGACATTCAAAGCACTTTTTTTAGCAATTAAAAATATATACAAAAAGTTATTTCTTGAAAAGTCTACTATTATATTTTTGGTTAAAAATTAATCTTTTTGATTCAAAATTTAATTATTGGTTTGAAAATACAACTTTTTTATTGAACATCCGTCTTTTTGGATACAAAATTCATCTTTCTTGGTTAAAAATTACCATTTTGCGTTAAAAATTTAACTGTCGTCTAGAAAAGTCGTCTTTTTGTCTTCAAAATTCAACTGAAAATGTAACTATTCCATTTTTGGTTAATAATTTATACTTTTGAGTAGAATATTCAAATATTTGGTTGAGAATTCACGTATTTTGTCGAAAATCTTTTTAATCAGAAATTTATCTATTTTGTTTTGTTTGTTCTGGTTGTTTGTTCTGGTTGTTTGGTTTTGGTTTGTTTGAAAATGCAACTGTTTTTGGTTGCAGTTTAATCTTTTTTTTAATTCGTTTTCGTCGGGAATTCATCTTTTTTCGTTGAGACTTCAACTACTTCATTAAAATCTAATTTCTTTTGTTAAAGATTCCCCATTTTAGTCGACATTTTAATTATTTTGGTGAAAATTAATTTTGTTGTTGAAAATTAAGGGTCTCAAGAAAAAATGTAATTCGAAAATTAGGTTTTCATCTTCGCAATTCAACGCTATTCTAAAAAATTAATCTTTTTGTCTTATAAATTCAACGGTTTGTTTGAAAATGCATCTGTTTTATTATTCTTTATTATTATTATTTTATTTATTATTATATTTTATTATATCTCTTAGTAGAAAATTCAACTATTTAGTTGAGAATTCATGTACTTTGTCAAAAATCTTCTGGTTTAAAATTGATATACTTTGTTGAAATTGCAATATTTTAACTTGAAAGGATAAGAATTAAAAATCAAAGTCTAAAAATCATCTATCTTGCTTGAAAATTAGCTTTTCAGGTTGGAAATTCAACTGTATTTTAAAAAATTAATCTTTTTGTCTTGTAAATTCAACGGTTTGTCTAAAAATGCAACTTTTTTTGGTTGGAGTTTAATCTTTTTCGCTCGAAATTTCAACCGTCTGATTATAAATTCAACTATGTGGTTCAGAATTCATCTATATGACTGAAAATTCATCTCTTTCGGTAGAAAATTTTTTCTTTTGGTAGCTCCTTTTTCGTCAGGAATTCATTAACCACCAAATGAATTTGGTGGTTAAAGCTTTCTATCATGCATTCTTTATGACCTAATTGTTTGTCACTTTTTGTTACAGAATGCTCTTCGACATTAATCCAGGAGAAGGACATAAGAGCGGCCGTGAAAATTGCAAGGATGATCGGGATCCGAAAGCAGGACCATTAATTGAAAACATTGTCGACATGATTTAGCAGAGATTGAAAACATAATGATTATTATTATTACTGAAGTAAATGTTTAAATGTAATTTCAGTAAATTCAAAAGAAATTTGTGTTTCGGGGTGTCCATTAGAGTGTGAATTAGATTGTCAAAATTGTTATAAATAGATTAATACTCTCGATCAAAAGTAATTGTAGTTTGAAAATTCGATTTTTAATAAAGTTAGCTTGGCTTGATTCACATTTTATTATGCTTTTATAGACTTTAAAATTATGTCCCTCGATTTTGACATTTTAAAAGTTATGATTATGTTTACATGTAGTTTATTTGTAGAAGCAAGCTTGCAAACTTAAAATATAAGTACTAATAAAGACGAGGGACAAACCTAAACTATTGTGCACATTTGTTTCTCACTGGAATCGTATTTCAAAAAAATAATTGTTTGCGTACAAAATTTAAAAACGACCAGCATAACCATGTTACTTCTTGAAATATAATAAAAAGTTTTGGAAAAGCTTATAAATAACTACTCGTAGTTCTCATTTAACCTTATTAATACTAATGCATATTAATTATTAAAAATTAAAATGTATTTAATGCATTCCACAAATTATGGGGAATTTTCCCTACTAAACTTTTGGGAAAATTCCCCAAAATGTAGGCATTATTATACAACAGCGTAGGGAATTTTCCCCATAAAATCTTGGGGAAAATTCACCTCTTTTTGGGTAATATTCCACAAGAACGTTCAGGTATTTTCCCTACTAAACTTTGGGGAAAATTCACCAAAATGTAGGCTTTATTACACAACAGTGTAGGGAATTTTCCCCATCAAATGTTGGGGAAAATTCACCACATTTTGGGTAATATTCCACACGAATGCTTGAGGAATTTTCCCCACTAAACTTTGGGGAAAATTCCACAAAATGTGTGGAAATTAGCGTCAACACAATTTTAGGGAAAATTCCCCAAGAAATGTTTTACATTGTACATATGAAATTATTCTAATCTGAATACATATTTTTGCCCTAAACGGGATCATTCCTCATAATTATCCACAGTCCTGTACATTTTCATTTTCTGACCTTTTCTGATGAGAGTTTACAATTTGTAGGCAAGAATTAAATAATTAGGAGTACCTTATTCTATCTTAGGGATATTACTTACCATTCATACCATACATGGTATCTTTATATATGTTTTCATACATCTTTATACTTATTAATTCTAGACGTTTGTTTCATTAAATAAGAAATCTATCATAAAAAATTTAATATCCACGATATATTTGCAACAGAAACGGCAGAAAGTTCGAAAATCCATTTTTTGTTTTAAAAACGAGTGTTTTCAAATTTCTGGGGAAGGCTTTTCAACTTTTCTATACTTTTTCATTTAATTCCCTTTCATGACTACTTTCTACGATATTTAGGGAAAACTAAAAAAATTTTCAACAAACCTGTGAAATACGGATTTTTTACGGTTGGGGTGTTTTAACCCCCGCGAGATCCAAGATCCCCTTGTTAACAAATTTTGAAAAAAAGTTCACAGTGGTTTCTTCACCAAATGGAAGCTTTTTGGGGGGTGAGCCGACAAATCGAAGGAACTGTAATCTTGTTGCGCCACCCTAATGATTATGATATTGAAAATTATGTAGGGATATTTTGCAGCATGAGGGTGCTTCACCTTAAAAATACATTGTCCAAAAAGAGGGCAATTTTTTGGATGAAACAAAAAGTGAGTATCATTCAGTTTTTTAATTCCCTACAAAATGAATCGTCTTCCCAAAATTTGTCTCAAATATATATACACAAAAGTTTGTCATGAGGACAGCCGCAGGATTTCGCCAGGAGCGGGTACTAATCTGAATAAATTGCATCCGCTCCCAGCGAAATCGCCTAAAATTTCAGCTGTAGCCACGTCTCACGACCGTCAGACAGGTGGTTACAGTCTTCGTCGAATTCAATACGATGATCAGGGAAAAGTCTCGTGCACTCTGAGGACACGGAGCGACCCAAGGACGACCGCCTTCTGCATTTTCCCCGCAAGTGTCTTCTCAGCATTTTGTTGAAACGCAGGGATGCTTTCCAGGCTATTAACCAGTGATACCTTGGCACCTTCAAAATCACCGATAATCAAGACGATTATCTTAACAGAATATTCCGGGTATAACCGTCGCAACTCCCTTATAAGGTCTTTATACCTCTCATTCTTTTATTTCCCCTTGGCTGTGACGTTTTTGTCAGCTGATGCTGGAAATTCGATAACGAACATGGTTCGTTTCTCGAAGTCATGGAGAACTATGTCAGCCCTCAAGTTCGCATCAGAAACAATTTTCGAGAATATGAAGTTCCAGTATATGCGGCACTTCTAATTTCCGACAATTGCCTCTATTTCTCTAGGAGCGTTTAGCGGAGCGGTATTTGGACTGATGCCGTAAGAGCGACCAAGGTGGTAATAAAGCACTCTTAGTGCCGCATTGTGCCTTTGGATGTAGGTCGTTCCCACATGAGTTGGATAACTAGATAGTATGAGTCCTAGATGCTCGGGGTGTGCATGCCACACTCTGCAGCTATCATCGGGAATGTCTTGGCTCAAAATATGGCGACTGTATGCTAGAGTAGAAATGATACCGTCTTGACATGCCAAAATGAAGCCCTCCGTGCCCGAGTATTCAAGATGGATAAGATTTGATGCATTTTGCTAATCCCTAATATTGAAGTCAAGGCCGAGTGTTTCAGCAGCCTCCTCCGCTGCTTTGTACAGAAACGCCCCTTTGCCCACTTCTTCGTGTTTCCTGACCATTTTAAGAAGAGGGTCTTGTCCATTTGCGATTATATGTGCTGTAGTAAGAATAATCCTGTTGTGAAGATATTCAAGATCCAGTATTCCGCGACCATCTTGACGGCGTGAGATGTAAAGTCGTGAAACAGAAGACTTAAGGTGCATGCTTTTGATCATGTGCATAACCTTTCGGGACCCAATATTGAGGGATCTAAGTTCGTCCTTTGTCCATGGAACCACTCCAAATGAATAGAGTACTACTGGGACGGCAAGCATGTTCGTTGCAGATACTTTGTTCCTCGCCGACAGTTTGGAAGACCATATGCGTCGGATGAGACGTTTGTATCTGCATCGGAGAGTATCCTTTATAGATGTCACATCCTGAATGCGGCTCTGTGGCATGCTTAGGTATGTATAGGTCTCTCCAGCTCAAAGGTGTCGTATAACGCTTCTGTCAACGAGCTCAGGATCTTCAGGGATGCCATTAGGTTTTTCTTTCCTTAAATTAAGCTCAGCGCATTTTTCTATCCCGAATTCCATTCTAATCTTTTGAGTGTGCTCTTTGACAATTTCTAGAGCTAGATGTAGTTTCTCTTGATTTCTAGTATAGATCTTAGGATCATCCATGTAAGATACATGAGTGACCTCATGCTTTTGATTTCCAGGTTTTCCGCAGAGGTACCCTTCAGAATGGCGAAGTGCGAGAGATAGTGGCAATAATGTGAGACAAACGAGGAGAGGGCTCATGGTGTCGCCCTGAAACACACCTCTCTGAAAGGTGATGCTGTGAGTGATCACACGATATTTTCCAGATGAGATAGTAAATCTTGTTTTCCAAAGCGGCATTAATCTCTCTATGCACCTCACGATGTGCTGATGAACCTTTAAGCTTTCCAACAGACAGATGATAAGTCTATGGGAGGTTGAATCGGAAGCTTTCCGGTAATCAATTCAGGCCATCGATAGGAATCGTTGGTAGGATGCTGCGTCTTTACAAACACATGTATCGATGAGCAGGTTCTCCCGAAATCCTGCTACGCCTTTCTTTGACCCGCGTTGTTCATACATCTCTCGCCACACAGGTCCAATTGTCCGAACAATCCTATCGTTTAGGATAGCTGTGAAGATATGATACAGTATGTTCAGACAAGTTATTGGCCTGTAATTCTTAAGGTCAGCTAAGTTGCCCGTCTTCGGCAGGAGCACTGTGCGCTTGGCCATAAACCACTCCGGAATAGGCTCTTCCGACTCCAGATATAAGGTGAAAATTCGGGCCAGATGCTGGTGGGTTGAAGGAATCTTCTTCCACCAGAAGGTCTTGGTACCATCTGGTCCTGGAGCGGAATAGTTCTCCATGCTTCTTAATACGTTTTTCACCTCTTCGGTAGTGATAGGTGGGCATTCCTCCTCAGGTGTTATGAGGGCATTGCACGGCTTCGTGAAGCTTTTCATGTTCTCTGAGTCTTCTTCAAGTGGATGTTGGACTTCGTAGACTTGTCTCCAAAATGCTTCGACCTCCTCTGGTTTGGGCGGATGGTTGACAGTAACTGGAGGGTCTTGAAAGAGTCGAGATGGGTCAGACAAAAACTGTTGATTTTCTCTGAGCCACCTCTCTCTCTGCTCTAGACTTCTCCTAGCGTCAGATAGTACTCGTATTCCGTCAACATGTGCTGCCTTATTGTCAGTAGCTTTCACTTGTTGATTGTGTGATGACGGATCCGCAGTTCGCGCGCAAACTGTCGAACCTTGGCAGTGAAAGTTCTGCCAGATGTTATGTAGTCAATCACACACTGAATGCGGGACGCGTACTGTCTTGCCCAGCCTATGTTTGGGCTCAGTTGATGTATTCGTCTTTTGGTCTTATGATCAAGCGTTGGTTTTGTTTTGCGGTTTGCATCTGCCAAAGTTCTCGCTGCATTGCACACACCACAACTGATAGTCCAGAGGTCGGATTGTTCGGGAAAATCTCCACGAAGCTCATCATCCAGTTCAGTCAGATCTTTGGGCTGGGGAGAAACCTGAATGTTGATGCTTCTCCGGGTCCTGAAGATTCGTTTTTCTTCTATTGGATGCCTGTTCGCGGTTGGTCTCAGTGTCGGCTCTCTTTCTCTGTTGCCGGCTTGTTCTGGCTGCGTTTGAGTAGGCGCTTCGCTTATATAACCCGTTTTCCGAAGTTCCTCGTCATGGTTTCGCAGATGTTTATGCGTAAAATGCGAGACCTCTGGGCGTTTCTCGCACCACAGAGTATGCAGTCGCGCCATGTAATATTTTCGTTCAGGGGCCCTACTGGTATCATAGTACTCCAGCAGGTCGTCCCTGAGTCGATCCGTCCACTTAAACGTAATGAGATTCTGCCGGTCAATGGCATTGACTCCGTTTTAATTGGCTCCCCCAACTCTAGGGTAGTCGGCATTGTTGTCCGACCCATTGTCGGGAGCCCTGCGCGTTCGATTGTTTTGAACCGCACTTACTACAACTATGTTTGGTGTTGTCATTGTTGTTCCCACGAGCAGCTAGGGAAAGGGTTAGTCCATCCTTGTAGAGCCCCGCGTGTAAGAATAAGGCTGGTATTCTGAGAGGTCGCCCGGTATCCCAGGTCACAGTTTGAGACACCTCACCCAGGTGCCATTCAGCTTTCCGCACGGTTGTTATGCCTTCGCTTAGGGGTTATTTCTTCGGAACCATCCCTGGACAATTGTCCGCGACTGCTTATTAATTATTGTAACCATATTCAGCAAAAACCCTTGGTACGGGGACCCTCTATCCGCAACCCGAGGACGCGTTCGGTGACTTTTGGCATATACCCTTCGGTTCGATTCCCAAGGAACCAAAACCGAATATATATATATATATATATATATATATATATATATAT
>CAKNYM010009711.1:0-12318 GCA_932195095.1 Andricus curvator | reverse complement strand
AACTACTTGGTTGAAAGTTTAACTTATTTGTTAAATTTTTTTTTTAAGATTCATAATTTTATTTGAAAATTAAAATTAAATATATGAGCTTTTCTTATTCGATGAATATTTGTACAGATATTTTTTATCATTGAGGAAGTTTTATTATGTACTGATGTTGTAATTAAAACTAACATTTTTCGGGTAGTTTAATCGGGAACGAAAAGTGCTTCAAGCATACATACGTAGTGGAACAGAATAACTTTTTCAAGAGTATGAAAACCATATTTTAAAATTTTTTAATACTATCAAATCTTCATTTGATATTCTCATTAACATTTTTTACTGAAAATTAAACAAAATTGCCAGTCCACGTAAAAATTCCCGGTCATTTCCCAGTAATAAAAAAACATCGCGTGCGTCCTAAACTACGACCCAAGACTGATTTATCTGTAAACATCTTCGCTAAACGTTAACTGAAATTGAAACCTTACATAAAGCAAATAAAAACTTACGCACATGTACGAGTATACAAATTTATTTTCTCTTATATGTAATGTCGTGCAAAAGTTTCTGGACATTTATTTTCCAATAGGTTGAACAAGCACCCTAGTTTTAATAATAATAAACTGTGGATTTTGTCTCAATTATTGCATGAAAGGTGATAAAAGTACCCGTTTTATGGGCATAAATTAAAATTGAACTATTTTAAATCAAATAAGACTCGAATCATTAAAATTTGAGAGTGCTGAATTTAAACTTAAAAATTTGCATTGCTTAATTTTTTTTAATTTTTAATTTATAAGTGACATTTTAGAATTTTAATGTTTTAATAACAATGTAAAATCCTTTAATTGTAGTGTTTCAACCTAAAATTGTTTAAAAATTATATAATTTTGAACACTTAAAAAAGTTATTGATTCATTCTTCAAACTATTTTATTTCCAAAAACGCATTCTCTCCTTTGCCTGCTTTGTGAAGCTTTGTTTATAGAATGCCTACAACTATTGAGGCTATTGTAAAGAACGGGCCTTCAAGTTTGTCAAATAGATCCTTTCCTAAGGATTCAAACAATCGCCATTTTAGTTATCACTTCTCAAAAAGAAAATTACGAAATTGTGAGACTGTAGAAGGAAAATGGATGGTATACTCAGAATCTAGTGGATTAAGTGATTGGAAACATATAGGTCAAAGTTTGAATGAACATGAAAAACGGGACAATCATTTTCACGCACACCAAATTTTGAGTGAAATAAGTGCAAGACTGAAATTGAGTAAAACTATCGACCAAGAGCGACAAAAAGTTATAGATCGCGAAGCGCAGCATTGGAGAGGAGTCTTAGAAAGATTGATGAGCATTGTTCAGTTCTTAGCTTCGCATAATTCAGCATTTTGAGGTTCTTCAGACAAGCTCTTCACTCCACAAAATGGAAATTTTTTAGGTCTCGTAGAATTGTTAGGGAAATATGAGACTGTAATGATAGAACACGTACGACGAATTATGTCGAAAGAAATATCTGATTATTATTGCGGAAAATCAATTTAAAATCAACTTCTCGACTTGATGTCAACGAAAGTTTTAAGCTTCATTGTGTCAAAGTTAAAAATTGCTAGGTATTATTCTCTGATCCTTGATTGCATACGGGATAAATCACGTAAAGAGCAAATGTCTTTCACTTTGAAATTTGTAGAGCTGTGTTCTGATTGTGTTAAGGTGAGAGAACACTCTATTTGACACACGACTGTCACTAGCGAAACGAATGGCTAGAATTTGATGGAGATTATTCTTAAAGTATTGGGTGATAATAATGTCCGGATTGAAAATTGCCGTGGCCAAGCATACGATAATGGCTTGAATATGAAAGGTAGAGAAAAGGAGGTACAAGCAAGAATTCTTGAAATGAATCCGAGAGCAAGTTATCTCCCATGCGGGAATCATAACGCCAACTTAGTAATCGGGGATGCAGCGAGATCGTGAAATGAATCTGTTACACACTTTGGCACGATTCAACGCGTTTACGTATTATTTTCTGGGTCAACGCAATGTTGGGAAGTTTTGTGTGCTCACGTGTGTTTGACATTGAAACCTCTGTGTATTACTCGTTGGGAGAGTAGGAAAGATAGCGTGAAGCCATTCAGGTATGAGTTGAAAAACATAAGAGCAGCTTTGATAGCCCTTTCTGACGATAATGAGAATGATTCCGACGTACGCCATGAAGCTCGTACACTTGCTCTTCAAATCACTAAGTTTAAATTCATTGTAGCAATAGTTGTCTGGTATGAAATACTGTTTCAAGTAAATGTTTTTAGCGAATCGATGCAGAACTCTTCCGCGGATCTTTTACTAGCAACCAAATTGTTAGACTCGAGTCAGAAATATTTCGAAGATTACCACAATCAAGGTTTCGAAAGCGCATTGATAATAACGAAAGAAATTGCGTAAGATTTGGAAGTAAAACCGGGTTTCGAAAAAACGGACGCAAGTGAAATAAAAAGAAGCATTTTGAATATGAAGCACATGCTGAACCAGTAGACGATCCAGAACTGAATTTCAAAGTGGAGTTTTTTCATGCAATGTTAGATATTGCACTTGCATCAATGAAAGAACTATTTAAAAAATTGGAAGATCATAATAAGATATGGTCATTTCTGTACAATTTGAAAGAGATTCTCGAAAAGCATCGTTTAAAACAACTATGCTCTGAATTAGAAGAAGAACTTACTCACGGTGATGAAAGCGATGTTAATGGTCAAGATCTCTGTGATGAGCTTCTGCACTTGAAATACGTGCTACCGGATATCGCGGAAACCCCAATGGCTGTTTTAAATTTCATAGTTCAAAATAATTTGGATGATACTTCACCTAATGTATTCATAGCATTACGAATCCTTCTGAAAACCCCTGTCTCTAATGCAACTGCAGAACGAAATTTTTCAAAGCTTAAATTGATAAAAACATATCTGAGATCAACCATGATAGACGATAGGTTGAGCTCTCTCGCGATGTTGTCAATAGAAAACGAAGCATCCCAATTATTCGATTTCTCTGAACTCATTAACGAGTTCGCGCAAGTAAAGGCTCGAAGGATCGACTTTTCTTAGGGCACGGTCTCTAATATCGCCAAATTCTGTATCTTTTGTATATGTTTTGTATATTCTGTATAATATTTTGTATGTGTATATCATGTCGAATAAAAATTCTTGACTTATCAACAAAGCACAAAATCGTATTAATTTTTTCGTTTGACTGTTTTGTACCGCGATTGTTTATAACAAAAACTTAAATAATTTTCAAATTTTTCATTTCATTGATTTTATCTAGCTCAAAAAATTTCATCAATTTTGACACAGAGAGGTGTGCCGGGGTGCCGAAATCCCTAAGGCCGGCCCTGTGTCTGAGCCACCAAAGCTCTATGGCATGGCCTTAAAATGTATATAATTAAACTGTACAGTATTTCACATTTTGATTCACCCAATTTGATCAAATTGAACATATTTTTTTTCTTTAAAATCATTATGTAGTAAGATTCTCATCCCTCAAATCTGTCTTTTTCTGAATAAAATGAAAAATTGTTTAAAGATGGATTTAATTAATGTAGGTATAATTTTTTTCAGATACGATTTTAGCAGAAGAATTGTATGATCATATTGTTGATCCTGGAGAGAATTCAAACGAAGCTTTTTCAGAAGAGTACTTTGGAATTAAAGAGGAATTGAGAGAGATGTTGAGAAAAGGTTGGAGATATGCTTTGACAAATAAATAAATATACAAATTCGTTGCACTGCAGTTGGAGATTCATCTTATTTTAAGCTTTATAGATTTTAATCAGTTTATAAACTTATTAATATCTGTTTACTTATTAATACCGTGTGGACACCCCTATACTTTATAAATCTCTAATTTGTTCATGCTTTCTCTACAAATGTAGCAAGGTTGAAATAGAAATATATGAGGTACGTCTCAATAAAAATGTATAAAGTTTTTAAAATCCCATGCTTTCCGGAGTTTACATGTAAACTCCGGAAAAATCAACTGTGGATATAATTGAATTTTAAGAGATTTTAATTTTACGAAACTAATATCAAATAAAAATTTGTAGTAGGCACTTCCACGCGAGTATGATGTTTGCTGTACGAGCCCGAGGCGAATCAGAAGGAAGTTGTAGGTGAGTCGGTGATGAGTTGGAGGCGAGCCGTAAACAAGACGAAGACGTGCCGGAGACGACCCGAAGATGGGCCGATGGCAAGAACTGCAAACTTCACGAGATTTACAACTGTCTACTTTGAGTACCTGTTGCACGTTGAACACGATATTTTTTGTAATCATGTAGAGAATAAAATGATCGATTTGAGAAATAAAAACAAATTTTTCGGAAATTTTTGAAATTGTTGAATGTCAAAAATTACGAGATTTCATGGAAATATTGGTAATTCAATGTACCTAAAGGTTTTCGGAAATTCGTTATTGCTCGGGACTGCCTGTTTCTACCGCTAGATAGAGTCCCGGTAACAAGGAGTTCATTGGAACGCATTGAAACGTTTCAATGCGTTTTAATTGCATTTTTGTCTGAATTCTTATTAATGCGCAAGGAGCAATGAAACGCATTAAAATGAAAACTTAAAATGAACAGCATTAAAAGGCATTGGCGTGAATGTGAAGTTAATGAAAGGGCATTTAATGGCATTGAAATGAAGGAAACTGAGTATATGCTACATAACGGTGGAATTTACGAAATAATAATTTACAAAAGAACGTATTTTTAAGCTTTAATTTCAAAATACATCGTATTATAATGCTTCTTGTTTTATCGTACATAAATTGTTCTATTTTTGTACTGAACGAAGATTGTGATGCTAAAAATTAATTTAAACAAACTAAGATGGATATTATTTTTGGCATTTCAACATAATACTTTCTATTTTATAGTACAAACATTATTGTACTGAACGAAAGAAGAAAGATTTAAATACTTAAAACTAATCTAAACAAATATCACTGGCTTTTTGGTATAGAGTTATAATTAGAGAGCGGATTAGAGACACTGTGAAGTTAGCTGCCGAGCGCCGCTCGGGTCTCACACGCGGAGAACCACGGCTAGACCTTCATTTGTTCTTGATAATTTCGAATTGAAAGCGTTTGAAATTAAAAAAAAATTATGAAATGATTTTGTATTTAAAATGTTCCAATTCGAAATCTTGTAGATAGGTAAGATTTTGAAAAATGACGATATTTCGAATGAAATCAAAAGGAATTGAACTTGTGTCATTTGCGAATAAAAGAGTTTAAAATGGGATAATTTCAATTAAAATTGAATTTAATTAGGGAGGAATTTTAATTATTTCTAATTCCAAGCGTTCAGAATTTAACAATTTTACTTTGGATTCAAGAATCTCGGAATTGAATGATTTCAGATTAAAATTTCGAAAGAGGACGATTTTCAAACGTTGAAAATTAAATATTTTTCAATTAAAATTTTCAGAAATAGATCATGTAAAATTCAGAGGAATGAAAACTATGATTGATCAATAAAATCATTCAAAATGGAATGATTCAAAAGTGAAAACATTTGAATTTTTATAAATTTAAATGAGAAGCGACTAAAATTTTACAATTAGAAACTGAAAACTAAATTGAATATTTCAAAGTAAAAGCTTCTGAAGTTCTAGAAATCTAAATTTTTATTCAATTTAAGAAATTATGATTTAACATAAAAATTGATTAGACAAATTTAAATATAAAATCAAAAAATAATTTCACCTTTTTTTTCACCGTTCAAAATGGAAAAAGTTTCAATTATAAACCCTGTAAAACTGAATCGTTATACAAAACGTTCAGAATAAAAAGTAATTTTAAATGAAAAATATTAAAAAATGAAAAAATGTATACTAAAAAAACTTGAAACTTAAACAAATCCGAACTTCATTTAAAAGTAAAAAAAAAATAGCCGCGAACAATTGTGATATAAAAACTTTTTTGTATTCAAACCAATTCCAATTTCATTTTAAAATATTTCAAAATTGAAAATTTTCATATTAAAAGCATTTTTTTTAGTTTTTAATTAAATAATTTTAGATTTAAATATTTTAAATTATTGTTTGTTTTCAATATTAGTCAGTTTTAAATTTAATAATTTCATATTTAAATTTTCTGAATAGTTTGGTTTCAATTTTAAACCTACAAAACTTTCTGATTTCTTAAATTTTTCGAAACCGTAGAGTATCAAATTAAAAGACTTGATAGTTGCATGCTTTTCAGTTTAAAGGATTTGTAATCAAAGAATTTTGAATGAAATGCCTTCAGAATAAATTCAAACCAATGAAAACTTAAAACAATTTATCAAATTTAAGCCTTAAAAATGAGCAGATTTTAGATCCAGGCATTGAATATTGAAGTTTTTTTTTATTTGAAAAATGTTACAAAAAGTTCGACATTTCAAACTCAGTTAAAAAAAAAACAATTTTTCTATTGAATAATTGAATAATTTCTTCAATTTTTAATGATTACAATTTTAGAATAGAATTCTGAATTTTCTGAAATTTCGAAAAGTGTAATTAAAAATTTTTAATTGTTAATTTCTAAACGATTTAAATTTACTTAAAGTGATTTAAAAAGATTAAGTTATGATTTTAGAAAAATTTGTCGAATCAATTTTTATGACAAATCAGATTTTTCTTTTTTTATAAAAATTTATATTTCTAGATTTTCCGAAGCTTTTACTTTGAAATATTCAATTTTTTCAGTTCAGTTCAGTTCAATTCAGTTTTCTTAGTAACGCCATTTCTTCATTCATTGCGGTGCGCTCTTCTCTGAGTGAATCTGCATAAGCATCCGATTCGCTCAAAGCTTGTTCCAAACTCTTCACTTCTTCCTTAACCTGCTCGTACTTCTCGGATATGTTCTTCAATTTTTCTTCGTATTGACGCAAACTCTTTTTAAGTCGTTTAATTTCCTGGGTGGGGTTACTCACAGATGTAGGTGGCAGATTTTCATTCGAAGTAAATCGTGAAGGCTGCAAGAATAAGGACTGAATGTAAAACTTTGAAAGAAGACATATTAACAGGAAAGAGGTTACATGAGAATTCACTAATATTAATTGAAATTGACATTCCTCACAAAATTACCCAAAATCTATTTATTTGCAACAATTATGTACTGAATACATGTAAAATTGCAAGTTAAACAATAGCAGGGATCACAGCGTTCGATTGTTATTTATACGGCAAAATCTGTTTTCGTTTTGACATCTTTTGAAATATTCTCTTTGAATTACTTTTTGAAAATAAAAAAATTATTATAAATTTTCTTCTAGAATTTCAAATTATTTGTAAAACTCTGTCAAAACTTCTAAATATCTTTTAACATCATTCTAATTCTTGCTCAAATTAAAAAAAAAACCTGTAAAATTTTTAAAAAGCATTAAAATCTTTCAAAATCTATTTAAATATTCTCTTGGAATTTTTTTTTCAAAATAAAAAATCATTTTCAAATTTCCTAAGAATGTTCATAAAATCTTCACAAATTTTTAATTATTTTCAAATCTTTTCAAAACTTTTAAATATCTCTTAAACTAACTCGATTGTTTCTAAATTAATAATTGTTGAATTATTATTTATTCTTCAAAATTTATTTTTAAATATTCTTTATTATTCTTGGAAATTCAATTTTGCAAAGGGAAAAAAACATTTCAAATTTTCCCACGAATCTGAAGAAATTTTTTTCATTATCTCAAAACCTTTCAAAATCCTTAAGCGCATGTAACACTTATCCGATTTGTACTTTACCGACATATTTTTTATCATACCAATTCCACACGAAATGAGATATCGATATGAAAGTTTGTGTGAATAAAGAAAAGTTGCAATTATAATAATACGTTAAAATTTAAGTTAAATGGTCATGTAATTGCAACAAGTTTATTTTTCAGCGTTAAAAAATAAAAAAACGAAGTCATTGAAGTCGGGCCCCTGCATGCTGGCAGTTTGCTAACGCGGCTTCAAGCGGGTTGCGAACATGCAGGGGTCCGACTTTAATGGCAGCAACTTAGTTTTTTTATTTTTTAACGCTGAAAAATAAACTTGTTGCAATTACGACATGACCATTTAACGTAAATTTTAACGTATTATTATAATTGCAACTGTTTACATATTTATTTGGTTTGTTTATTAGTTGTAATGCCATATTACTTTACCATTACTTTACCGTTACGCTGCAGCGTAACGCCTGCGTTCGGCCGGTCCGCCGGGGTTGTTTCTCATTTGATTTCCCAAATTTTCAACTCGATATCGCGTTTGGTGTGAACGTAAGTTGGTTTTGGAAAAAATGTAAAAAAAATTTTGAGGTTACGCTCACATGGCCTTAAATTGAAAAGCTTTTCAACTTACCTGCTAAATTTAATATTACTCCCTCCCGTATGTCGGCCTTTCCGCCGTTATTCAGAGAGACGAGGATGTGGTATTTTTGCGATGGAGAATGCTTCGCGGCTACTATATCATTTTCGCGTCTGTTCCTCAGTTCCTATATGGTTCCTATTCTTCATAAATGGCATTAGCCTTGTCAACGCAATCTGCCGCAGAAGGCATTCTATGGCATTCAACTGAAAATATCTCGAAACAGCATTGAATGGCATTAACCCGATTCAATACTTTTTGCCATGAAAGCCATTGTATGGCATTCAAGTGGGTGGCTCGGCGAACCGCATTAAATGGCATTAAACCAATTCAATACTTTGTGTCATGAAAGGCATTGTATGGAATTCAAGTGGGTGGCTCGGCGAACCGCATTAAATAGCATTAACGCCAATTCACTTAACAGTATTACCATGACGTCAGTTTAATGCCTTTTCATTTGTGCGCATTGAAAATGATTGGAACGAGACAAGATTCAAGCCGTGAAACGCATTTAATGGCATTTTGGACAAAAATGCAATTAGTACGCATTTCAAGGCATTCAAGTGTCTACTTTTTTAAATGCCATTCTATGCGTCTCAATGAACTCCTTGTTACCGGGGTGCTCAGGCTAAATCACTGCATCCAACCTAAATTTACTGTAGTCAATTTCGGAGTTAGGAAGCCTTCTACCTTCATGAATCTTCAGTCTTCTTCCACGCTTCCCCTACTTTTTTCACGGTTAGTCAGCCGCCCTGGAATTAGCCATGGCCGGTTAAGGGGGTGGCTGTAAGGGCTGTAGCCAGGGACATGCTTTTGAAGGGGCCCCTAAATTCTTTCTACACTCGTAAAAAAAATTTGTATCAAAATTTACAAATGTATTATTTTAGTTTTCTATGGAGATAACTTGATAATACTTCTAATTTTTTTCTTAATCTACCCGGTAAGAAGAGAAGAATAGAGAAAAATTAATATTTTCAAAAATAAACGAAAGAGTGAGCATTATTTAATTTTTTTGAATGTGCTAATTTTCCATCTGGAGAAGTGCCCAACGAAAGAATAGGTTTATCTCCGAAACCAATTCTTTTCTATTTCCTGAACGATTGCCACTTGTGTTGTGTTCCATGCAGGCGAACATATTTTCCATTTTTTAAATTCCTTCCTAGCAGTAGACACACCTCTCGTGGTTATTTTTAATTCCATACTTACATGTTGTATTTTCGATTAATTTAATTCTTTCTAATCCGTCGACAAAATGTGTGCGCTTACATGGTTTCTATTTCTCCGTGTGCAACATAAGTTTGGAAATTACAATTTTTTTTTTGTCATGGTTATTTTTAATTTCATTCTGACATGCTTCATTTTCGATTATTTTAATTCCTTCTAATCTGTCCACAAAATATCTGCACTTGCATAGTTTCTATTCGTTTTTGTGGAATATAAGTTTGGAAATTTCAATTTTTTTGTCTACCATAACGGTGGAGTGATTTTAATAATAATATTTTATGTTGTCTTAACTTTTCATCCTTTATCTATACCGTTTTCTGCTTAACACTTTTTTCTGTATTTGACTTTGAATTTATGGTTTAATTTAAATTTTTGCAAGGTAGCCACTTAACATCTCCTCTCTCCTCTTCTCTCCTAAACCCT
The DNA here is from genome assembly GCA_932195095.1 of Andricus curvator. Taxonomy (NCBI): domain Eukaryota; kingdom Metazoa; phylum Arthropoda; class Insecta; order Hymenoptera; family Cynipidae; genus Andricus; species Andricus curvator. The sequence continues at coordinate 2,304 of CAKNYM010009711.1, read as the reverse complement.
AAAAACGATTTCAGATGTTTAGCAGTCAAGTTGTAAATTTAACCTAAACCAAAAATTCAAAGTCAAACAAAAAAAAAATGCTAAGCAGAAAATTTAAAAAATTTGGATTTCGACTATGCTGGACCAATATTACTACAATGTTATATAGATCGTTTTTTTGACTACATATACTTTTTTTGTGTGGCTGTGCAATCCATGCAAATTTTCACAGCAGTAGTGCGTGTTCCAAGACAGATTTCATATGAAATCAGTCAAAATATGTTTCTGTTCGATAGATTATTAAAAAAATGTTCACATAACTTACCCAAATACAATACTTATTTATTTAAAAAAAATGCATTTATTTCAATTCACAGTTTCGCCTTAAAAGTTACATGATTCTATTCCTTTATATTCTTTCTTTGACATTTCTCCACTTTTTAATGCATTCCAATACGCTTCCATTACATTTTTCTGAGTGGATTGAAAAGACTAGCTTTTGCGTCTTCAAAGTGACATTCTCTTTCTCTCTATTCTTTATTTTGCATTCCTCCATTTTTTAATTCCTCCCAATACACTTCCATTAAATTTTTCCAAGTCGATTAAAAGGAATAGGTTTTGCTTTTTTTTCTACTCGTTGGTGGAACTTTCGATGAAGGAAAATTCACGTATTAATGGGAATTCAGATTCTGAATTTTTTTGAATTCTTTTCTTCTTACCAGGTACTTATGCTGAACCTGAAAATCTAGAATTATTTTACGATTTTTTTTTCTCTTTTGCTGCACTGCTTCTTGTGACAATAATGTTTCGACATACTGATATATCATAGTTTACATCAACACTATAGTTTAAATATTAAGATCATATTTCTGCTAGTTCCAAGGCGACAGCTTGCCCAGTCGTCAGGGTTTCAATATCGACGCCTCCATTCAATATGAGTCTATGTACTGACAGCGCCCTGTATGAGACTATATGCACAGCGCATAGTCTCATGCACGGCGCTGTCAGGAAATAGACTCATATTGAATGGAGGCGTCGACATATTCGTCATCAAAGTATCAAACCCACAAACCTGAGTACGATTCCGACACTTGAAATACACACATCAGAGGAGAATTGTATTACAATTTAAACTTTAATTTTCGCCAAAAATTAAACATTTAGATTTAAACAAGTATTGGTGGAGTTTTCGACGAGTTAGAGTATGCGAGTGTGATTTTTAAATGCTTTTCAATTAAAAATATGTCGAGAAAGTGTGAAAGTGGTGCATCGAAAAGAAAACAAAAAAACAGAGAAGAATTCGAAAGCAAACTTCTAAAACTGACAACTTTTCTCAATAATAAATCTAAATCAGTTATAACTGATAAAAATCAAGATTTATTCTCTTCTTCTCACTCTTCTGAAGGAAATGAATATTCTGGAGAAGAAGAAAATAAAAATTCAATAATAAAAGCTATCGATGACACACTGCGGAGATCACCAGGTTTGTGAATTATTATCTAAATAAAACGGCTGTTGAATGAACTGCGTAAATTATATATGAAATTATAATAAAAGGAGGTGTTTCGGGTTTCAATCATGTGCAAAAACTACGAATTTTGCCGGCGTTTCGTGAACATTGCAGTTCACTTCTTCAGGGTAACCTGAAACTGAGGTTGCAGGTTATGTTGTTCTTATATATACACTTTACGATGCCTGTGATTGGTCAGAGTGCCCCACCGTGTAGACTGCTAGAACTTGATTGACCAATCAAGTATTTTTTTTTAAACCCGGGAGGACGGAAAGCCAAATCGGATTGGTATTATATTCATTGTCCCTATTGGTGTTATTAGCGTGTTTTAAGATTTCGATTGCTTCTCTATGTTTTCTTGGAAAATGATTATTGTGTATTTTTGCGATGACGGTTGTTTTATCAAATAAAATGTGATGTCCTGTTTCGATATGATGCTCAGCTAGTACTGATTGCGTGAAATTTTTTAGCCTGAATTCACTCTCATGTTCCTTCCCTGGCGGACCGGGCGAACGGAGCGGATACGCTACACCGTATCCTTATAGTATCCACATCGTATCCTCTCCGTATCATGGAAGAAAAACTCATTTAAAAAGGAAGATGAACATTTCACTTGTTGAAATTCGGATTCTACGTGAAATTTTGCGTTAAAAGGTCACGGAGTAATCGCAATAGTTTTTCTTGCAACATTAAAAACTTTAAAAAAATATAATACTTACCGATAACGTGGGCTGAAGGCGACTTCAAACGCATCGTCGACAGATAACGCCTATTAACTGCTACTGAACGACGATGCGTTTGAAGTCGCCTTCAGC
>CAKNYM010009710.1:0-11497 GCA_932195095.1 Andricus curvator | reverse complement strand
ATATATACATTGATCAGCAGTTCGAACTCGAAAGTTCATTGCCTCACTACCCGAATCGGGTAGTGTTTCTAGGTGGATATTTACTACCAATATGGGCCCACCACACCCACGACGGGCCAACAGCACGTAGTATTCGTGAACGGTCACCCATCCAAGTACTAACCGCGCCCAATAATGCTTAACTTCAGTGATCTTACGAGAACTGGCGTTTTCAGCGTGGTATCGCCGTTGGCGATATATATATAATTAAAAAATGGAATGTTCCAAATTCATCAACTGCAATGTAAAATTTAACGATTTTAAATTCAAAATATTTCCTAGTGGTTCAAAAATTATGACAATAATAAAAAAATTACGAAATTTAAAAATAAATTTTTTGCGCAGTAACAATTTTTTTGAAAATGTGTAAAAACATGTTTTTTTAGTGAGTCCTATGCACACATTAAAAAAAAACGTTGAATATGTCGAACCTGAAATTTATTCAGCTGGAACCAAAGAAACATGTTATTATTTTGTATTCATGGGAAACATTTTTTTTCGTGGTGTATATATAACGCTCCAAAATAGCAAAAAAAAAAAAATTAAACCCAAAAATCCTAAATCACGACAGAAGTATTTTTTCGAATAAGCAAAATGATAAAATGTTTCTTTGGTTCCAGCTGAATAAATTTCAGATTCGACATATTCAACTTTTTTTAATGTGTGCATAGGACTCAATAAAAAAAAAATTTTAACACATTTTCAAACAAATTTTTACTGCGCAACAAATTTATTTTTAAATTTCGTAATTTTATTATTGTTCACTAGTAAAAGCTGTAAATATAACAAATTCATCATGATTTTTGAACCAATAGGAAATATTTTGAATTTGAAATCGTTAAATTTTACATTGCAGTTGATGAATTTGGAATATTCTATTTTTTAATTATATATATTTTTCTGTAATGTTATGGGGGTAATTCAAATATAGTATTTTTAAATGTCGTATATTTAAAGAGAAAAGGGGAAAAAGGAGAAGTTTTTTGAGGATAGGGGGAAAAAGGGGAATTTTAAGAAAAAAGGGGAAACTAAGAAAAAAAGGAAGACTGTGCGCTCTGTATATTATATATATTTTTACGTTTAATTTATTAAGCGATTTATAATGAAAATGAAATGAAATATTTTTAATTCGTGTTACTTATAAAAATTGTATGCCTTCAAATTCAAATGCTTTTATATGAAAAAAATTGTATACCTTCAAATTCAAATGCTTTTATATATTAATATAAATATATTTTTTCACTCAACAATCTTGTCAATCACTTTTTAATAAATTATTCCTTTCAATAATTATAAGTGTCTTCAATAATATATTCAATAAATAGTTTTTCTTCAATTCTAAGATATTTTGATGGAATTTTTACATTAATTAATTTATATATAATTTATTATAAATAAATTATATATAAATATATATTTCTCAGAGAGAGAGAGGAAATTTCTATATGAATTATTAAAAAAGTATATTATAAGGCTAATTATTAAGGTTTAAATATTATTTTTACTATTATTGATTAAATAATATCAGTAAATGTTTAAAATTTGTAACAATTACAATTGTTTATAAAATTAATTAATTACATTAGCAAAATAAATAGAAAAATATGAATACAATTCAAACTGTTTTCAAAATACTCATCTTTATATTCAATTTTCCTAATAATAAATTACATGTTTTCATGCATTTTTTATTAATAATAATTAAAGCTGCGCTTATTGTTAATGAAAACTATGCTCTTCTTTTATTTTTATAAAAAGTATCAAGTTTTAAATGAATTTTAGTATTTTTGCTATACATAACAATGCAAAAACAGCACTACCTGATCGGAGCGCCATCTATTGGATTTATTTGAACTACGATACCCCTCCGGATGCTAAGAGAACAACTACCACATACACATACACGGGCGATGCATAGGGCTTGTATGAACAAAGGTCATCACATGTGTTTGGGTGGAGGCGGTATGTGTTGTGTGTGATGGCGTGGAAATAGTTCGTGTTTTGTGTGTTTGCGATTTTAAAATACTAAACTTTGGAATCCCAGCACAACCTCTAGATATTATTTTAAAAATCTGAAAATAATATGCTATATTATTTTGCCCATAGGAACTCATTGGTGCATAAATATTTTGAAAATTCGGAAGTTGAAATTTGTTGGACTACCACAATGTACATTTGCTTAACTTTATGCCGACACCATAGACCCTTTTTTAGATTAACGCATACACATTTTTCAAGACTGCCATCACTGAAGTTCCTTATTACTGACTTGAAAATTTTTTGTAGCGCAAAGGTGATTGAAATGCAATTGTCTATTGTATAGAATACCGAAGAGGTAAACTCTACTTTGAAAATAGTGTGTCAAAGTATGACCCACAATTGCAACACTTGTAATAGACTTATTAATATAATATTCCTACGTGGATCAGCTAATATATAAAAATATTTTAATTTTATGAAAGAACTTCAATATAATAGTGCTTACCTTTAACACATTACCTTTAACACATTGTTCAAATATGATAATTTCAAGGAAGTCTCCAGTTGCCAATTTTTTCCATTGTATCGTACAGGTGGTGTTTTATCTGCTCTCTTACCATTGGATTTACTATGTCCGTTTGATCCTCTACTAACATCACATTGTTCCGCACATTTTGAACCCTATCATCATGATGCTACCTGTTCCAGGAGTTCGATATATAACTGTAAGTGTTTAAGCTAGAATTCATTAGCTCATGTGCACGCTCAACTGTAGATTGTAGATTGCCTGGCAGTAATAAGAGTTTTATGAATCTCGTAACCATTGTAGAAGACGAATTCACAAAAGTTCAGAGTCGCCTGTCCAACAAGTAGGAAATACAAAAAGGTGGGCGTTATGCAAGACTGTAATCTGTTTTCAAATAATATTTGAAAAGAAATTAATTTTTTCAGATAACACTTTTAGCATCGCATTGTGCCTTTACATGTACGCCGTTCCCGCGCAAGTTGGACAACCGGATAGTATATATCCTAGGTGCTCATAGTGTACATGATAAACTGTACATCAAATGATCATTCAGATTTCTGGAGTAGGTACCGTGCATATTCGTGTTTCTTGACCATTTCAAGAAGAGGGTCTTCTCCATTTGCAACGATCTGCGCTGAACTCAGAAGGATCCAGTTATGATGAAACTCGATATTAAGCATAATAATAAGCTTTAATGAATAATGCATAACCTTTTGCGTATCAGTGTCGAGGGATCTAAGCTCGTCCTTCGTCCATGGAACCATTCCAAGTTTATAGATTAATACCGAGATGGCAAGCATGATGGCAAGCTGATAGCGGCTCCAGCGCTTTGGGCTTTTCCTTTTCTCAAATTTCCAAGTAAGACGCAATACGATTTGTTTGACACGCAAGGATGCTCATTAAAGTATGAAACAGTGTAGACTTAGCACCTTCGAGAATACCGATCATCAGGACGACCAGCTGAACAGAATACTCTGGGCACAACCATCGCAAATCCCTTATGAGGTCTTATGATGCCTTCCTCTTCTTTATCCTTTCTTCTTCAGTGTGATGTTGTCAATTGGTGCCAAAAATTCGATAACGAACATTGTTTGTTTCTCGTAGTCAAGGAGATCTATGTCAGGCCCCAAGTGCACGACACAGACTATTACCAAGAACACGTAGGTTCATAATATGTGTCACTTCTCTTTCTCGATAGTTGCCTATCTCCCGGGTGTCGTGGTGTCGTGGCTAATACCGCAAAAGTAACAGAGATAGTATTAAAGGACTCTTATTGCCAAATTGTGCCTATAGATGTATATCGTTTCCGCGTGAGTTTGACAACCAGATAGTATGTGCTGTGCTGTGCACCTATCTTCGGGAAAGTGTTGGCCTAAAATGAGGCGATGTTATGCTAAGGTGAAAATGACACCATATTGGCACGCGAAAATGAAACACTTCATGACAGGCCTTAGTCTGTGCAATGTAAGGAAAGCAAACTCAGTTTTTTCGTAGTAGAACAAAAGTTCTTCCACCAGAAGTTCTTAATACCATCTGGTCTGGCTGCAGAATGTTTTCTCATTCTCCTTAGTGCCTTCATTACCTCTTCTGTTGTGATTAAGGGCAATTAAGGGCTGTAATTAAGATATTAATGTATTTTATCAACCATATGCTGGCCGATCATTAGCAGCTTTGATTTGTTACGTGTGTGATGTCGGGTACTCCGTTCGCATGCGAGTCGTCGGACCTTAGCGGTACATTTTCGGCCAGATGTTATTTAATCAATCACACAGTAAATACAGGATGCTTACTGACTTATCCAGCCAATTTTCGTGATGAGTTGATGTATGCGCCTCTTGGACTTATGATTAACCGTTGTTTTGTACCTCTGATTCGCATCTGCTAAAGCGCTCACTGCATAATTGATATCTCAGAAGTCAGACTCTACAGAGAGGTTTTCACAAAGCCCGTCATCGACTCCAATCAAGTCTCCGGGCTTAGGAGACATCTGGATCTTAATGATCGCTCTTGTCCTGATATAGCTGTGCTCTCATGTTGTTGGTTGGTCTTATTGTCGCTGCTGTGTCCTCTTGGCCCACTAGTTGTGGCAGCGGTTGAGCATACGCTATCCGTACATACCCGCTTCGCACGAGATGTTCAGATCGGTTTCGCAACAGTCGGTGCGAAAAATGCGATAGCTCTTGGTTTTTCTCGCACGAAAAAGTATGTAGTGGAGCAATATAACCTTTACGCTTGACCTATTGTTGGGCATTCTGCACGTTTGCTGATTTTGAATAATATTATCAACACTGGATCTCATTGTTATCCCAGGAACATCCAGGAAAAAGTTTGGTACGTCCTTGAAGAGCCCTGCATGCGAGCATAATGCTACTTACACTGGGAGTGGTCACCCGGTATCCCAAGAGGCCGCCACAGATACCACAAAACACTGGTGACATTTGAGCCATGCTAAAAGTTTCTAGAACTTCAGATTCGCGCTCTATGTTGTTTTTAAAAAAATGCCAAGAAGGCTAGTTTTCTCAAAAACCTGAATTGATCGAGAAAATATGACACTAGATTCAGCGATCACAAAAAAATAGGTATGGTGTTCAGCGCATCCCTATGTATGGGAGATTCTCCACGTACCGCAGAATTAAATTTTCCTGCTGTTTAAAAATAAGGGTTTGACTTATGAATATTAATTTTTTATTAAAAATAGTAATTTTTATGCCCAAAAACATAGATCACTAATTAGTGTTATTTTTAAAATATTAGATTTATTTCTTGAAACCTCGTTCAAACAGTCAAAACCTCATGGTCTGGCCTGTCCCTGGTGCATTTTCTAAAACAATAGTTATATTTTTTAGGAAAAACAAATAAATAATGTAATTATTGTTGATTTATTAATATTGTTCAATTTATGATCTTTAAGAAAATGCAAAGTTTAACATTCTAAAAATATGTAATCCCATTTGTTATTTTCGGTTAACCGTATCAGTGTCCAATGGTCTGGCTCATGTGTAAAAAGTAGTTATTTAAAAAGAATCACATATACGCACTGTCAACACATTAGGATTGAAAAATTTGATTGTCATGAGTTGCTCCACCTGCACATATCAAACAGCGAATTTTAGCAGGATATCACATAATCGTCATTGTTTTTGTCTTGTAATTATTTAAAATAAATTTGGTAATAACTGAGGGATACAAAAAAAATGAAATCGGCATGTCCACTGAACCAGACGTTCTGGAGACTTCTAACGTGGCTTAAATTAAAAGTTTAACTTTATACTATGAGGCAATTAGGTTGCAAACATTATTTTCGTCGCCTATCTTGAGCGGTGACAGGTTTTTGGTGAGCGAGTGCATGCGCAACTAAAACCTATTACCGTTCAAGATAGGCAACGGTAATAATTTTTGTAACATAATCAGGTTCAGGTAAAAGGTTCGAACTTTAATTGGAGCCAGCTAGAAGTTTTTAAAGCTTCAGATTCGCACCCTATATTGTTCTTAAAAAAATTGCCGAAAAGGATAGTTTTCTGAAATACCTGACATGATAGAGCAAATCTGACACCAAATTCTGATTTAGCGGCCCTAAAAGCATATAGGTATGGTGGTCTGGTTTAGTGGCCATCTCACTTTTTTTGTTTGTGTGGCTGTGTAATATACCCAAAACATTAAATGTTTTATCGTAACTAAGACATACTGACATATTGCGTAGTATGAATTATAGAGAACAACCCTTACAGTATTACAGTGGTGTCTCCCCTATTTCTGCGTCCTTGAAACGTAACGATTCTTTTATTTCTACGCTGGAGGGGGCCCAACCTTTACAGAGAATGGGCAGGATATTTTGATCAAATGACGTTCATTGGCTGCCCCGTTCTTGTATCGCTGCGGTTGCTCTAAGTAACCTTTTCAACTGCGCATGTGCCGAAAACCGCGGTCGATTTGAAATCAATAAATACCATCAATATCATATACGGATAAATACACAGTACGCTGGTACTCACATGCGGAGATTTCGCAATATTATGCATTCCAATTGGAAGCGGTTCAGACGGCCCCGATTTGTGCAGTTGAAAAGGTCGCGATCCCTTACCATATAATTTCGCGGACTAGACTAGTGAGTTTTGTGGCATGACAGCATACCATATGAGTGCAGACAACTTTTTGGAGAAAGTATTCTGAACGTAAAAGTAAGTTATAAAGGTCTGAATGTTAATCATTTTCAAGTGTAAAATGCTAGGATAGGTGAAAACGTCAGCCGCCAGGAAGGTTAGTACATGGTACTGCAACTGTATATGACTTTTTGGAGAAAATCTCCTAAACGTAAAGGTAAGTGATAAAGGTCTGAATAGTAATATTTCTCAAATGTAAAATCTATTTTCTCAGTCATGTCCCATTCTTTTGTCGATTGACGACATTGCAGTTTTACGAAATACAAGTAACTGTCCGATATTTGAGGTTAGAGTACCACTAGCCTGACATTTAGGATATTTTATTTTATTTCGTGAAACTGAAAGATCGTCAATCGACAAAATAATGAAACATGACTAAGAAAATACATTCTACATTTGACTAATATTACTATTCGTGCATTTATGCCTTTACGTTTAGAATATTTGCTCGAAACAGTCGTATGACGCATTCCCATGACGTCTACTAAAATACTCAATTCAAGGCTTCCCGCTCTTCGGGCCTCTTTTTAATTGGTCAGCCACTGACGCGGAGGAGAATAGACAGGGACCGTAGTGGGAGGTGTCGGAACTGCGCAAATGAAAATTACCATGTACGGCCGAGTAGAAATAGAAGAGACGGGAAATAAAGGAGATGGGAAATAGGTGAGACTCCACTGTATATATATGTAGGTGGCCCTGGGTGGCATGTAAACATGAATTTATCAACAAAGACGTGGCAGATGTACAGGGAGGCTCTGTTTTTTACTATTTTTATTTAATCGAAAGTGTTTTGACGAATGATTTTAATTATAAATTACGGGGGAAATTAAGAAGGAAAAAGACCCCTCAAAAGAAAAGAAAATTAAGAATACGGGAATAGTTGAAAAGAAAAAAAAAGCAGAAACCGGTGTATAACTCCGGGATGTACTTCGGGTTATGATTCTAATGCTGCGAAAGTTAGTGTTTTTCTTGTGCCAAAAGGTGAAGAAAAAATGTCAAACTATGGCAGAAAGCAATACGACGAGACGATATAATTTTCAAATCGGATCATAAAGTGTGTCAGTTGCATTTTGCTCCGAAATATATTTTGTTGGCACGAGAAGTAAAAGCAGCTAATGGAAGAACTGTCCTCGGAGTAGTAAGTTTATTGTATTTATTTTTTATTAAAAAACTTATACAATTTATTTTGTTTATTTTCATTTTTCACATAAACTTATTTTAAAGTAAACTAAATATTGTATTTCTAAGTTTATTTTTTAATTGGATTTAGAGGTTAAGTATTTATTTTATACGCGGAGTTTATTTTTAATTATATCTATTTTGTCAATTTAAATTGAACAAATATATAAATAAAAATAGACACTGCATATTCAACCTCTAAATGCAATTTAATAATAAAATTGGAAATACAATATTTAGTTTACTTTGAAATAACTTCAAACTGAAAAAAAGTCGAGTATTGAGCTACGGAAAATTTTGCCGTATTTAAAGTTTCTAGTCCAGCAGATTTTTGTGTCAATAAGGAACTTTCTGTTCCGATAATATTTTTTGCTACTAGGGAAAAATAGTACAATATTTTACTATTTCATCATAAAATGAGGAATATTAAGTTATAAATACACACAAAGTGTCATATAATCAAGAACATTACACACTAAAGCACACCAAAGAATTGCTCATCACTTCACTATTCCTATAATAATACACTTTATCACTAATTTGCGAATTGTCTAGCAGATTGCAGCACTTCAGATACGAGTCACGAATCCTCACGATCACTCTTCTTTGAACAGTCAATAACACGCGTATTTTTTTAAAGGGAGACTTGGAAAAGGGGTTCGAGATGTGACAGATCACTCTTCACTGACCAGTCACTAAAATGCCGTACTACAAAATTAAAATACGGCAAGAAATGCCGTATCTGTGTACACTGCGAAAAAAAACTAAATATTGTATTTCTAATTTTATTATTAAATTTGATTTAGAGGCTGAATACGTGTCTTTTTTATTTATATATTTTTCAATTTAAATTGACACTACATATTCAGCCTCTAAATTCAATTTAATAATAAAATTATAAATACAATATTTAGTTGTTTTTTTAAATTATTTTAAAGTAAACTAAATATTGTATTTTTAATTTTATTATTAAATTTCATTTTGAAGCTGAATAGGTAGTGTTTATTTTTATTTATATATTTGTTCAATTTGAATTGACAAAATATACAAGTAAAAATAAACTTCGCCTATCGAATACATACTTAAACTCTAAATCCGATTCAAAAATAAAATTAGAAATAAAATATTTATTTTACTTTAAAATAAGTTTATGTCAAAAAAACAAGATAAACAAAATAAATTGTATAAGTTTTTAAATAAAAAATAAATACAATAAACTTATTACTCCGAGGACAGTTCTTCCATCAGCTGCTTTTACTTCTCGTGCCAACAAAATATCTTTCGGAGCAAAATGCAACTGACACACCTTATGACCTGATTTGAAAATTATATCGTCTCGACGTGTTGCTTTCTACCATAGTTTGACATTTTATTCACCTTTTGGCACAAGAAAACCACTAACTTTTGCAGGATTGGAATCATAACCCGAAGTACATCCCGGAGCTATACACCGGTTTCCGTTTTTCCCCACTATTCCCGTATTCCTAATTTTCTTTTCTGGGGTCTTTTTCGCTCTTAACTATCCCTATAATTTCGAATTAAAATCATTTGTCAAAACACTTTCTATTAGATAAAAATGGTAAAAAACGGAGCCTGCCTATACATCTGCCATGGATTTTTTGACATATTCAGGTTCACATGCCACCCAGCGCCACCTACAAAACAGCTTACACGAGAAAGCTGCGTGAACTAACCAAAATACACGGGCGATGTATAGGGCTGATATACATGTATATATAAGGGTGGTTCGCAAAATACTTGTTTTTATTTTTCGGCGGCCATATCGCGAGAGTTTATTTTTCCATATGCAAAAATACTCTCCTAATTTTGTCAGATATTTAAACAAATTTTTAGAGGTTACGAGAATCAAATTTTGGAAAAATGGAGATTCTTTTAGCTTACGATTTTTTTTTAAATATGCGTATTAGCTTTAGAAAAATATCTTATGAATAAAAATGGTAGCTAATACAAAAAAGAAAACTTTCATTGTATGTCCAATTTAAAAAAAAATTATTTGGCTCTGGTAAAAGTCATAAAATGTTTGATCTCTTAAGAACAGACTGAACAGACTAAGGCGCTACGCAGATCCGACTGCGATAATGCTTTGGGGAACAAGAGATGAGTTTTTTTATCATTGGCATTTTTCAAGGAAACGCCTTTGGTGCATTATGGTTCTGAGCAGATGATAACAAGCATGGTGATCAATTGACCCAGCTTATGTATAAGGATGACCTGTAGCTATACTCGAGTTGAAACCAGAAAATGCAGCAAGTGACACATGTCATAAAACAGTTTTTCAATGACATCCCAATGGAGCTTGGACTAGATAATGACAGAACAGTGCATTTAATCAGAGGAGAAACGGGGCCCTCGGAATTGGAGAATTACAATGCGGTTCATTTCGAGGCAATGGCTGAGGGCGAGTCATATAAATATCTGGGTATGCTTGCATGACCGCCTTCACTAGAAGACGAAGATCGGTTTTGAAGAGTTCGCTCAACTCGGCCAACGAGTTCGGGGATATCAATACATATGCCATCCCTATCGTCACGCACTGGTGTTGGCTCATCAAATGGTCGGATGCCTATCTTCTAAGGGTAAACAGAACTTTACCACGACATAGAGAAATGTTAGCTAGAGGAATGTTGCGCTTTACAACACCATCTGCAGAAACCATAGAGGAATTAGAAAGGCAATGGAGCCAAAAAACTATCAACGGCGAGCGCCCTAAAACGTTAGAATATAATGAAGTCATCAAAGAGGCAACCAAGATTTGGCTGAAAAAGGGTGTCCTGTTTCCGAAAATGGAGGGACTCGTGGTAGCGATTCAGGCCAGGGCTTTTAGCACCAAAAACTATCGCAAGCACGTGTTACATTAAGGCGTGGTTGACAGGTACCGAATATGTAGAGATACCAACGAATCATTCGAGCACATTATTGTTGCTTGTCGCGAAATGGCTCATAGAGAGTACACGCAATGACATTATGATGTAGCGGACATTAGGGTGGGTCGAAAATAAATACTTTTGGAATTCAAAATTGCTACAACGCGGAAAACTAGCGTATTGGGGTCCTAAAAAAGTATAATTAATTTGGAATCAATCGACATGCATCTTGGTTACCCGCGCTCGAAAAAAAGGTTTCAAAAATTTCTTCTTTGCAGAGTTTTAAAATTTTATTGAGCAATACAGCGAATTTTTAAAATATTTATTTTGGTATTTTGTGAACTTATCTTCATAACATGTAGTTGAAACATTTTTGTGAGCATGTGTGCGTTTTTTAAATATAGAAATGCACTAGAAAAAAAATCCACAAGACCCAGGAATCGAAAATGGCAATACAGCGAATTTAAAAAAATTTTGATTTTGGTATTTTATGAACTTATCTTTATGACTTGTACTTCAAACATTATTCTGAACTTGTGTGGGTTTTTTTAAACATAGAAATACACTAGAAAAAATCGGCAAGACCCAGGAATCGAAATTGGCAATAGAGCGAATTTTTAAATTTTGTTATTTCATGAACTTATCTTTATAACTTGTAGTTTAAACATTTTGCTGACCATTTGTGGGTTTTTTAAACATAGAAATACACTAGAAAAAAATCCACAAGA
>CAKNYM010009709.1:0-12752 GCA_932195095.1 Andricus curvator | reverse complement strand
ACTTATTTATGCCTATAAGTATATTAGTCAGATCTATAATGCTAAAACAATTAATTACATTTTCAGTTTTTTCGAATACCGAGCTATTCACATTAAAAAGCCCATCGGAATGTTGAAACCCCGGGAGCACAGGTTAATGTTGATCAGTTTGAACAAATTGGACCAACCCCAGTACACAAACTTTAAAAACTTTTATTTTGCATCAAGTAAAGGGAGGTTTGTCACCAAACGGAAAGATTACAACGCAGTTGGGAAACATTGAAACTATATGGATCTCCTCTTGTACAAAATATAAAAGAATTAATATTAAAACATGAAGTTATGTACAAATATTTTTTATGTGGTAAGAAATTTCATAAGAAAACGATTAGATTTTACTATAACCCCATACTTTTTATATTTAACAACCGAACAATTCTATTTCCAACAACTTGCAGAAGGTTAGAGACATCGTAGGACAAAAATTCATAAGCCTCTGAAAGTGGATATAAGTATAAAAATTATTAGTATGGTCAGTCTAATTAAACTTACCAACAAAATCCAGATGAACCGAAAATGTAAGAATTAGAATATAGCTCGCGATCTTCATTTCTCAGCTTGGTATTGAATAGATTTCTTGAATTTCGACAGAGAACTTTGGAATATTTGTACAGCTATGTATACTAACCTCATCAGATTACTATGAGTCAATTCTCATAGTGGAGATTTTGCCATTGAACTGTCACGTTTTGTAAATAGGCTTTATGTACGCATGAGTAATAGCTAGAGTGATATCTAGATATGGAAAAATCACGTAATAGTCAAGAACTAAAGCTCAGAAAAAATATCATCTATTATTTTGGTGTCAGTAAACATTTCGGTGATTATTATCACATCATATTTGTTTAAAGTTTTATAATTGCGTGTACTTTTATTGGTATCGCATAACATGACAAAGTTAAATGCTTATTAAAAAAAATATATTTTTACGCACAAAAAAAAATGCAAAGACAAGAAACTTGAACAATAAATTGAGATGGACTAATATTACCTCAGATTACTTTGGATTACATAGGATAACACACGATTACATAAAATAAAATACAAGAATTTACAACGAACTAGTTGAATTTTAAAATAAAGAAGATACATTGTTTTTACTACAATAACATTTTTTTTAAATATAGTTATTTCCAAACCAACAAGATAAAGGACCCCGCACCAAATACATGGTAAAAAAGGTCCCTGTGGAATTTTCAAAATTTTTGATATTCTTTGGCTTATGCTCTCCTGATCGGAAATTACTTCTGGCAAAAACTCGAATCATGAACAGTTTTTGCGCTACGACGATTTAAAAGTCAGATTTTGGTACATATTTTTACCTGTGGAGTGGAATATATCACAGACTTTTTTTCCACCCTTTGCATTGCTCTCTTGCAAGTTTATGTGGAAAAAGAATTGCACGGACGAACAATGCGATGTAATCGCGTTGGAAGTGCTAACCGATAAGCGTTCAGTCGATGCGCTAAGCGCTGAGTCAACGCACAAAGCGTTCATATAATTGCATGTTACCAAGCTTCAAACGCGAAATTCGATTTCTATTATCAAGAGGCGTGTGGTTTTCTGAATCGAGAATACAAATAGCTAATTCACAAACGCATGACACACGCTACTTTCGATTGAAAGATTACATCCCAAGTTCGTTGCAAAGCGCTTAAGTTGAATGGGCAGACAAAGGAATCGATACCCAGCATTGCAATTGGGCACTTATCAACCAATTTATGTCAAGCACTCTAAAGTACCTTTTACAGAATTCTCCTTTCGTGCTAATGCTTCCATCCTACCTTCAACGCTAAGCGTTTAAGAAAAGCACTTAGACAACATAATAAACTCCCAGCGTTGTTGTTTGGCTTTAATTGCCAGTTTAAGACAAGCAGTCCAAAACATTATGTAAGGAATGCTTATCTCATTCCAAAGCTCCGACTTTAACTTTAACGCTAAAATGATGAGTTTCAATTCGATTCACCTAATTTTGATGATTCTGTATGAAAGGTACACAAAACGTCTTTTTTTGGGGGAAATACCTGTTAAACATCATGGGGGTTTCGGATCCCCTGAGTAACATTTAGAAAATCTGCCCGCTGCGCGGGTATATTCTCATAGCGCGTGGCTCGCTTTGCTCGTAAGTTTGAGCGCGCCAAGGGCGCGCGTCTGTTGGTTCTCGCGCTTCGCGCTGGATAATGTATTTCCCTCGGGCTCCGCGATCGGTCTTTGTACTTCTTCCACATTTGTGAACAATCCTTTGAAATTAAAGATCAAAGGCATCGACAACTGTCATTTGGTGATTGTGAATTCTCTTTCGTAAAAGCTCCTTCGGCCTTAAGGCGCTTCGTCAGGCTTGATTTTTAGCCCATGTATCGCAAATGACATGTTTCCTCCTGCAAGGTCGAAATGTTCGATGTGATATTTTAACCACATAATCTCAATGGCATAATACATAAAAAGAAAGTCTTCGTTTTTTGAAAAATGGTCTTGTTTTTTTTTTTAATTAATCGAAAATTTGCTTCATTTCTGCGCATGGAAAGGAGCAATCCGCCACCGGGAAAGTGCCCACGGTGAACCGAAAACAGGCGCTCGCAATTTCCAAGGGGCATCAGGATATTATAGCGTGAAGTTTTTCGACGATACTTGAACCCAGGCGGTCGGTCGTAACTCATCCGACCTTCCCATTGTTAGAGCGTTACACGATTCGAGCCGGTTGAACGAAATTGATAATTGTTAAAATATTAAGAAATTGAATTTTAATATGCTGCATTACGTTCATTACATAATGACGAGACGATAAAAAATTTCCATTTTTTTCAATTATATATATACTCCATAAATAAAAAATACAAATCGATCACAATGAAATACAGATATTTTAATTTTCCACTGACTATTTACACGAGATTGAATTCTGAACAAATTAAGGTAAAAGGCCATATTATGAGACAGTGTCCTATTTTATGAGACAGAAAATATAATATCTCAATTTTAATTGCAAAACATCCTTATATCATAGTAAAAAAAATGTTTTTATAATTTTAAACATCTAATTAGAAAATCAACATTTTAAAAGACCAATTTGACTCACTAAATAATTTAAAAAAAAAATTAATAAAGTATCACTTCAAAACTTGTACATAGTGGGCGTGAATATGAGACAAAAGAGCGATAATTCGTAATGTTTTTATTTACTCAAACTTAAAGATTTATATGCTTTTAAGTGGCAATGATTATTTGAATTATATTTTTACAGATTATAGTTTGTAATACACTAAGTTTTTTATCAAAAAACTTTCAATTTAATTTTTAAATTAAGTGTATCACAATTATGTTCTCTAGTATTTGAAAAGTCCGTATTTATGAAACACGGAATGGACTGTTCCAAACTCCACGGACACATGGTTCGCACCTGCACCGTTTTATGAGACAAAGGTTTCAAGTGACGTTTGTTATTATTTTTTAACAAAAAATCGTGGTTTATCAAGTGTTATTGAAATACAAATATGTAGTTGATTTTGATTTTCATCAAATATATATGTTCAGGTAAGTGTCTGAAATATGACAACTGAAAATATCAAAACCTAACCTAAAAATATTTTTTCTTTATACAAGACTAGCTCACTAATTGTAAAAAATTGATTGTAGATATTACGTTTCATCTGTTACTTAAAAATGGCAGCAACTAAAAAAAAGAATTTGGATGAAAAAAAGTTAAAAAATAGAAAAGGTGCTGTACGAAGAAAGGCAGGGAAAACAAATGTGAAAAAGAAGTTTCAAGTGGCAATTGGTAACAAGGATGTGAAAGCAAAAAAATCTAAAAGGAAAATTTATACTCCTGAAGCTTTGAAGAAAGCGATTCAAGCTTACACTGCAAGCAAATCACTTTCCATCAGGACCGTTGCTAGAACGTATAGTATCCCACCAGCAACGCTTGCAAGGAAAGTGAATAATCCAATTACTCAAGATAAAAAAAGTGGTCCAAAACCAGTGCTTAATTCTGATGAGGAAGGAAATATTGAAATGTGGATACTTGACAGGGCTGCGATGGGCTTTCCTGTAACCAAGGATGACTTGTTAAACGCCGTAGAAAATTATGTTACGTCATCTAATAAAGATAATCCTTTTATTGATAATCGACCAGGAAGACACTGGTACGAGGGTTTTATAAGACGTCACCCTAGAGTAACCGTAAGAACACCACAGCATTTAAGTCACAGAAGAGCAGAAGTCACAAGAGAAGATCTACAAGAATGGTTCAATGAACAAGAAGGATATTTAATTTCCAAAAATTTGTTAAATATCTCTTCTAGTCGTATTTTCAACTGTGATGAAACGAATGTTGCATTGTGCCCAAAATCTAGTAAAATTTTAACGAAAAAAGGAAGTTTGACAGCATATAAAATAACTGACGATGTCAAAGAAGGTATCACAGTTTTATTTATGTACAGCGCAGCAGGGACTCGAGCCCCACCAATGGTAATGTTCCCATATAAAGAGAACTTACCAAAAAACATAATTGCCAATATTCCAAAAGGTTGGGGCATTGGAATTTCAGATAATGGGTGGATGACCCTTGAAACATTTTATGAATATGTAACTAATATATTCTATCCTTGGCTGGTTCAAGAAAACATTGAGTTTCCTGTTATAATTTATTTAGACAATCATTCATCTCATCTGACTATGCCTTTGGTAAAATTCTGTAGGGAAAAGAAAATAGAACTTATTGGTCTTTACCCGAACTCAACTCATATCATGCAGCCGCTTGATATTGCCTTTTTCCACCCTTTCAAAGAGGCTTGGAAAAAAATAGTGCCCAAATGGAAAAATGAAAACAACAAAAAACAGTTGAAAAAAGAAGATGTTGGTCTGGTATTAAAAATAGTACTCGAGTCTATTCCAGAAGAAAGTATAATGAAAAATGGCTTTAGAGCATGCGGTTTAGTACCTTTCGATCCCAACGCAGTAGATTATAACATTCTGAGTAAAAGAAAATCAAAAGAACCTGTATCACAAGAAAATGGTGAGAACAGCGATCAACATTTAAAGAAGTTTGAAGCTAATATAAAACAAATGTCAGATCATTTACTGCAAGAGTTTCAAAATCATTCAACAACTGGTTTATGGACAGGAAGTTTAGAAAACAAAGCTTTGTTTGAATATTGGTTAAGATTGCAACCTTCGAAAATTGGTTAGAATTCGTTTTACTATGTTACTTCTATGTGTTTGTGTCGTCCACACTTAATTGTAACAAAAATTCATTTCAATGATCTTGGTGAACAATTCTTTATTATCAAAACACACATAAAATCATTAAAACAAATTTTTATTAGTTTTTACTTCGTTACAATTAACCTATTTTGATTAATTTTTTGAATATTTTCATATAACTTGATTTT
The DNA here is from genome assembly GCA_932195095.1 of Andricus curvator. NCBI lineage: Eukaryota > Metazoa > Arthropoda > Insecta > Hymenoptera > Cynipidae > Andricus > Andricus curvator. The sequence continues at coordinate 7,326 of CAKNYM010009709.1, read as the reverse complement.
TAATACATAATCAATTTTTACACTACGGAATCAATTTTAAATTACTGTATTAGATTTTTTATCTATTATTAATTATAGAATTTTTTTACATATTAATATGAAGAAAAGTTGAGAACAAAACCTACGAACAAGGGTAACATCGAACTAGTTGATTATCATGAATCGAATAAAGAAAGTGATACTACCTTAAATGAGCATGACCGTTTATCTCAAAGCAACGAATTGAATTTTCCAGTTGATTGTGACAGCGAATTAACAGACTTTACAGAAGATAGTAACACAGAGAATGTAGTTTATGAAGCAACCGTATTAAGTGAAAACACCATTCAAGAAAGTATTCCTTCACACCACAGAATTGAAACTTCAGCAAAGGCAATTCTAGCAGAACCTATGATTGAAATCACTAATGTATCAGACATAACTTCTCAAGAAAATATACCAATTAAACTTGTAAATCATAAAGATTTATCTGATGCTATAATGAATGCAAAAATCACGTATGTTGTTGATACATTGAATCTTGTCGGAGAAATAACTTCAGATTTGTGCACTCAAAAAGGTATACTTGTATCGATACACTTAATTAGATGTTTTCTAAAAAATAAATATAAATCTAAAACTAACTATTTACATTTTTACAGATAACCACTTCTATCAACCTAAAACTCACAGTGCAGATGCATCTTTGAATGAAAACGTGCAGGAAAATTGCAGTACGCTAGCTAATTTAGACCCACCCATAATTGAAAAAGGCAAAGAAAATTGCGGTATTATCGCCAACTTATCTGGAATTGGACAAACTAGTGATAATTGCAATGCATCTGTTCCTAAAGGTTTGTGAAAAAGAAAAAAGTAAGAAAATTCTGTATAGATTTTATATGCTATAATCTCAACATATATTATTTCCATAGGAAAAGAAATTCAATATGAATGTTTTCAAAATGCTTTCACATTACCAACTAATTACCTGCCAAAAAGAAAAAGGATTAAAGTGGAAGCTTCCGGCAAAGCCAAATTACCAGCAGCTGGAACTTCTGACGCTTGGTTTCAATTACAATTGGAAAAAGAGAACAAAAAAAAATTAAAAGAAGAAAAATTAGCCCAAAAGAAACAACTACGAGAAGAAAAAAAGAAATTAGCCCAGGAAAAAAAAAAATTTACAAGAGAAAATGAATGAGATTCAGAGAAAGATAAAACAAGAATCAAACAAGTCATGAATCATTCAAGTCATGTTCTATTATAAATTATATTATTATTTATTTGGAATTATATGTAACTTTTTTTCGTTGTAAACTTTCTTTTGTACATATCTGCGAGGAATATAAATAAAGTTTACCTAATTTATGCAATTTATTTGTTACTTTCTTATGTCTCATAATATGGCCATTCTCTATGAGACACACGGACAAAGCTTTTTTATCATGTCTCATAATACGGACATCAAAGTAGCTGCAATTTTTAATTAATTACATAATTTTTTAAACTCTTTTTATAAAACAAAAGTTTTGTTATCATTCTAGAAGCATAAAGCCAGATATATGTGAAAAAAATTTCACCTTAATTCAGTGCTAATCAATTTTAAAAATCGAAAACCTCTGTGGAGCCATGGAACACTGTTTCATAATATGGCCTTTTACCTTATTATTAAAAAGAAAAAGATTATACTTTCTTTCATGGGGCTACTTCGTTATCAGGGTGTCTACTCAAATCCTGCACAAAAATTCCACGACAATTCCAGGTCTTTTCCATGTTACCAAGTTCTTTCCAGGCATATGGATACAGTTCTGTCAGTTCATTATAAATTATGTTTTTTTTCAGTATCCTCAAATAATATATATATAAAGTAATTATATATTATAAAGTAATTAAATAATACTAAAAACATAATTATTCATATGTAGGCAAAATTACTGTGGACCGCTACATACATACATGAATTCATACATGCATACATGAATAAAATAGTTGAATTTCGAACTAAAAAAAGATCAATTTTGAACAAAACATGAAATAGTTAAATTTTCAGTTAAAAACCCCAAACTGATTAATTTCGAACTAAAATGATGAATCTTCAACTGGAATAGCTTAATTTTAAACAAAAAAGATGAGCTTTTCAACCAAGAACATTAATTTCGACCGAAAAGGACGAATTTTCGACAGAAAAAGATAAATTGTGAACCAAAAATTTAATACTTAATTTTTCAGTTAAAATGTTCGAACAAAGAGATGAATTTAAAAGTAAAGTGATGAAATATTGAACTGTGATGAATTTTCAACTAAAATGATCAATTTTCAACTAAAATGATCAATTTTCAACTAAAATGATCAACTTTCAACTAAAATGATCAATTTTCAACTAGAAAAGGCTGACTTTTAATCAAGTAGTTGAATTTTGAACTAAAAAGCATCAATTTTTAACTAATTAATGAATTTTTGTACCAAAAAATACGAATTTTCAACTACAAAAGATAAATTGTCAACCAAAAATGGAATAGTTAAATTTCCAGTTAAAACAGTTCTACCAAAGAGATGAATTTTCAACTAAAATGATGAAATACGTATCTGGGATAGTTACATTTTCAAGTAAAAAAAATTTCAACCAAAAAAACTCATAAAGAAATAGTTAAATTTTCTAAACAAACTGATAAATTTTCAACCACAATGATGAATCTTCAACGGGAATACATGAATCTTTCAACTAAGTAATTAAATTTTCATGAAAAAGATGATGAAATCTGCAATAAACATGTAGTAGTGGATATTTCAAGGAAAAAACAATGTAGTTTTTAATAAAAAACGGATGAATTCAACCAAAAAAGACATCTCAACATGGCTTGAATTTTGAAGCAAAAAGATGAATTTTCAACCATTATCCAGAAAATAGTTCAATGTAGTAATATACAGTAATATTCTACGTCTACAAATGAAGAATCATTGATATGCAATTTTATAATGCATTTACAATCAAATTTTTGAAATATCAAGAAAAATAAATAAATTTTCAACAACATAGTGGTAGTTTTAACCAAATAGTGTAATTTTCCACCTGCAAAGAAACACTTTCAAGCCAATGGTCGAATTTTTAAACCAAAAACATTAAACCTTAACAAAAAACAATTTCATTTTCAAGCAGCTAGTTCAATTCTCAAGCTACAAAGATAAACTTCCACTCAAATGGTTGAATTTTTAGCAAAAAAGATTAAATTTCAAGCAAGAAGATTAATTTTCTACGAAAAAGACGAATTTTTAGAAACTTTCAACGAGAAAGGAAAAATAATTTTCAATTTTAATTTAAAATGAAAAAAAAAATACTTCACGTTTGATCTATTTTATTATTATCTTAAATATGAAAAAATATGAATATTCAACAAAAAATTGAAATTACATTTTTAGTGTACAAAATTAATTTTGAACCAAAAAAAAAAACGATTTAAAACAAAATGATTTTTCAACAAAATAATGCAAGATATCTTCTTATCAAAGTACAAAGTACCTATCAGACCTGGATATCAATCCGAGCTACACTTCATCAAAATTTCACGATGATAGCTGCTTTCCTTTCCTTTTCGAGATATGGTGAAGAGAAAAAAGTTACACACAGACACAAGGACATTTTTTTAAAACTTTATTTTGAAGCTCCTGGGCGCGAGTTATATCAAAATATGTCAAAAAAGTATATTCGAACATTTAGGTCATTACAAACCCCAATCTATGAGGAAGCAATAATGAATTGATTAATCATTATTCGAGTAATTAATTACTCCGATGTGCAATTATCTGATCTCCTCGAATCTGCTTTTGTCTTTCGATAAAGACCAAAGTAAATCACCCGCTGACAATGAATACTGTTACAATCTCTAAAATTGCGCAAAACATGGATCGATGAAATTTTCATTAGCTGATAAAATTTGAAAATGACATAATTGGAAAAAAAATGAAAAAAAAGGATTAGGAAAATCGGTCAATATTCTCAATATTGAAGGTAATCTGAAATAAAATGCTAAATTACCAAAACCCCCAACAGAATTTGATCGGGTTGACCGATTTTTTTCTATCTTTTTTTAATCGTCTCGTAATTATGTAATGAACGTAATGCAGCATATAAAAATTCAATTTCTGCATATTTTAATAATTATCAATTTCGGTGAATTAGAATAAATTTCCTTTCAAATTCGGAGCGCCTATTTTCGGTTCAACGGGGATACTTTCCCGGTGGCGGATTGCTCCTTTCCAGGCGCAGAAAAGAAGCACATTTTCGATTAATGAAAAAAAAGACCATTTTTCAAAAATCAAAGACCTTCTTTTTATGTATTATGCCATTGAGATTATGTGGTTAAAATATCACATCGAACAATTCATCCTTGTAGAAGGAAACATGTCATTTGTAATACATGGGCTAAAAATCGAGCCTGACGAAGCGCCTTAACGAACACATTCTGATCACGTATCTCGTGCTTCGCACTCGATTTAGTCCAACTTGCGAACTTTTATACATTTATTTCAACTTTGTTATATCACCTGTATATTATATTTATTTCTATATCTCGGTCTAGGACTGCTTATTCAGATTTTGCAAACTAAATAAAAATTTTATTCTTCATGATTACTTTAATATTTGTACTAATTTTTATTCTCAGCTACCCTGAAAAATATATAATTTCAATAAATTTATATTATTAAAATTCATAATATGCATTGATATTGAAGAAAATGTATTTTTATTGTCTTCTTTTTATAATTAAAAAAGTTCATCATATGAAAAAAACAATTTTGTTAATTACCATTTTATTGCACCTTGTGTTGTTGTGGCAAAAAATTAATTTGTTTACACCAGAGTCCCGCTATAGTAGTTCCCTCTATGAGTGACAAGGCGGTCCAAGGGGACGAGAGGGAGGCGTTTGTAAGGTCAGCGGAGTTGCGATGTTTACGGTTTGGCGCTATCAAAAGCCACAAGAAAGAAAGAGAAGAAGAACGGGTTTTTTGAGTCCCGAGATAGTGCGAAGCGATAAAAGGTACCCCCGAGACGGCTACTATAGAGGGACTCTGGTGTATTTTCAATGCTATGTTTTACGATTTGAACAAAAAATAAGCCTTCTATCAAAAAGTGATTAATAACCAAGTGTTATCTTATTTTCGGGTGAACAACTTTTGTCTATTAATTTTGTTGTTGTACCTTGTGTCGTTTTTCATAATTTATTTTTATTTTTAATGTTATTTTTTACGATTAAAACAAAAATAACGCATCCTGTCAAAACGTGATCAATAAAAAATTTGTAGATCTTTTGCGGATGCACAATTTTTGTCTATTCATATTTTTTCGTAGCTTACGTCGTTTGTCCAAAAAATTTATTTTTTATTTTATTTTTTACGATTAAAACAAAAACTACGCATTCCATGTAAAAATGGTTGCTAACACATTTATAGATCTTTGTAGGGTGAGTAAATTTTGTCCATTGATTTTTTCCGTAGCTTGTATTGTTTGACCAAAAATTTAATTTTGTATCGTGCATTGTTTGGCTTAAAATTGTCCTTTTCGTTTTTTTTTTTTTTTTTTTTTTTTTTTTTTTTAATGCTATAACTCTGACAATGCTCCTTTTAACAAAAAAATTCTGAGCATAAATTGTTAGAATTTCCGAGTACTACGAATAGCCGTACAGAGAATATTGAAATCTTAAAAAAATGGTGTCAACAATTTTGCAAATGCTCGATCTTTTTGAATTTTCATCAAAAATAGCTGGCTAGCGAACTTGATCTTCAGTTTCCGATATTAAAAGATGGTAATAAAGGCCAATCGAATAGATTGATTCCTTCAAAAGTTATCGTTCTCACAGACAGACATAGAGACAGACAGACATACAGTTTAATGTGATAAATGAGTGTCGCGGATTCAATCAAATGTCGACGTTTTGAGGCGATAAATTTTGACTGAATTATCGGGAAAGACTGTGCTTTAGTAAACTTGTTAAGGGCGTAAAAAGAAAGGACGAGTTCTTTGGTCAGATATTTTGGATGAAAATAAGCATTTTCAAAATTAAAAAAAAAGAGACGAAAATCAAAATTTAAAGCCAAACAACGCACGAAATAAAAAAATTTCAGGGAAAAGGAATCATTGCTTTTTCAAAGCCCTGTAAGATTATCATGACCACTTTCTGAATTTTCTTGAAAAATCGAAATTTTAAATTTTGATCGCACAGAAAATAATGAAAAATAAAAAATGGTATTTTTGCGGTCGAAGTATGATAGGATGCCTAGTTTTTGTTTTAATCGCGGAATATAAGAGATTGAAATAGAAAATTAAATTTTTGGAAAAACGACACAAGGTACGAAAGAAGAAATTAATAGACAAAAGTTGTAAACCCAAAAAAAAATCTACAAGTTTGTTACTAATTATTTTTTCATATGATCAGTGGCGGCTTAAGGGGGGCGGTCTGCCCTGGGTGCCAGCCCCGGGTGCCAAGCACCAAGGGGTGCCCATAAGGGGCAATAAGGGATGACAAAACCAAAGTGTCACACAGCAACCACCCCGAATGCCAACCCATGTTTTTCTTTTTTGTAAGACGCGCATTTTTTCAATTATAAAAGCAAGACAATGAAAACACATCTGTTCCAATTTGAATACATATTATGAATTGTAATAATGTTTCATTTTGTAATATCTGAATAAGACGCCCTAGACCGAGGTACAGAAATAAATATAATATACATTTGATACAATAGAGTTGAACCTAATGTAGAAAAGTTTGCATTGTCGACAAAATCGAGTGCGAAGCACGAGATTCAACAGACGCGCGCCCTAGGCGTACTCGAATTTGCGAGCGAAGCGAGGCGCGCGCACAGCGGACGATTTTTTTAAATAGTCACAATCTATTCTGAAATGATCCGTATTGATGAAACTATTACTAAGCTTGAAATATTTCAAAATAGGTACAAACTTCTGTAAATTCACTAGCAGTAAAATTAAGCGGTTTAAACTCATAATTATTTTTAATGAAAGTAATTATGTCGCAGGAAACAGAGACTAGAGATGATTCAGATTCAGATTTTTTGGCTGGTTCTTTGGACTTTCGAATGTTTTCCGAAACGCCTAAACTTTCTGCCGTTACGTCACAATAATAAAAGAAGGACAAGAGAGAAAGTTAACTGCCGATTTCAAAAAACGTCGAATATTTTCTAAAGAGCAAGAGAGAGTGCTCAGTGACTACCTTATCCGTTGGTCACAAATGGATTTCGGTGTGAGCAGTATAGAGTGCCGAAAAATTGCTTTCGAGCTAGGCTCAAAAAACAATATCCGTATGCCACAGTCATGGCAGGCGAATCAAACAGCAG
>CAKNYM010009701.1:0-14080 GCA_932195095.1 Andricus curvator | reverse complement strand
CCCATATTTTGCGTCGTTCAGCTCAAAATTTAAATCTTGGGTTTTTTCATAGTTGTTTTGATAAATCCAACCTTAAAATTAGAATTTTTTACTTCTTTATTTTCGATGCATAAAACTAAAATTATGAATTTTTTCGAACAATATCGGACGTTCAAGAATTTATTTTTTGGCGCACATCGAGACAATTAATTACAAAAGAGATAATCTACAGAATTTTTAACGATGTCTTATCACTATCGGGTACATGATGTCGATGAGAATTCACATTTAGGAGCAAAGACTGCAGCTCTTCACTTGCTGTTATGTGAGAGTTGTACTCGGAAATTAACGCTACTCCGCGTTCTGAATGGTTCTTAGTGACTGTTATCCGCAAATTGCATGTAAGGCAAATTTGTAATCCTCTCTGGAATTCCAGGTCTCTAGATCGAAGTTAAAAAAATCAGATGAAATATTCAATATCTAAAATATTTCTATACTTCTTGTGGTTGTAACAGAGGCTGTAACAAAGGCTTTACCCCCTCCACTGTCCAGGTTAACGAGGGTTATGGGAGGCAGTGCATAGGCACTGCACGACAGTTCCGTACATCCGCTTGACATATGTATATCACCATATCATACCTAATTAATAAAGTGCTTCAATTCGTTACGGCGAATTGACATTGTTTATACAAAATTGAACTTTTTATTCAGACTCGTTACATTTTCTGGCGATCATGCCAGAATAGAGGCAAACGATCAAGTTTCTACGGAAGTTAGAAAAAAATCAAACTTTCCTATCTTGGACGAACCGGGAATCCGTAAAAAAGTGAAAGTACGAACTCCGGATCGTATCTACGGATATCAGTTCGATAAATGGTTAGTAAGTTCTTTTGGTAAAATTAGCAGTTGAACTAACACTAAGTCAACTCTATTCTACGTAAACCAGAAGCAACAAGAAAACCTGCAATTACAAATTTGGGACCGTCGATCGAGACGGCAAAAGCCTAGAGTACGCAATCCGGCGGTAAACCTCAGAAAAGGAAGCAACTTCTGCCAACCAGTGATCATCGCACCACGCAGAGCTACATCCACGGACATCATTCTGGAGAGCTACATCCACGGACATCATATTGCAGTGCTACATCTACGGACATCATCCTGTCGAGCAGCAGCGACAATAAAAGTAAGCATTTTAGATATTATTCCTGTAAAAACTACTCTCACAGAATAAGTCTCATTAACCGTCGTTCTTGGGACTAATTGTTATGACAATTTTGGTTGAGCATTGTTGAGATAGTTATATTAGCACGATTGCGCAAGTGATGGTCTAAATCTACGAAAAAGATCATTCTTAAACTGGCGTTTCTCAAGTATAGGGAAAACCAGCAGGAAATCGCGTAAACAACTGACGAAACTGGCGAAACTGACTCAGATGAGCTTACCTTTTTGATCAATAATCCTTTCCTAACTGCTATGGCTTCACCAATCAATTCCCTAAATCCATCTTCACGAAATTCCATGGAAAACCTCAACAACAGAACTCTGTCGTGTTTTTCATTTGAGAGGCGTTCTGTGAAATATCCAGTCTTCCACTTTGTTTTTAACGGACTTTATTTTCGCAAATTTTGAAGATTCTCCTTGCTAAAACTACTGTCCCGTTTAAGAATTCTTCCTGAATTATATTTAATTCTCATAGAAAAAGTTCTGTAGAATTTACAAAAACGTAGGTCTGTAATTATTACAGATTTTTTCTCATATCCGCCACATCGTAACTAATTCTGTAATTCCTCAAGTACAAATTTTTCCGTGCACGTCCTTTCAGTATACAGAAAGCCATCGCTCGCTGCGTATTGTCTCCGTATATTTTTTTCCGTGTATTACTTCCGTGTATTGTTTTGTTGTTGTGCTATTGTGTTTTCAAACTGATGTGTGTGTAGTGGTGTGTATTGTGAGGAGCCCTTTATCTTTGAGGAAAGAGAAAATCAGACATGTCTACTAAGTAGTGAGTGAAATTCTCGCATTCATAAAATATCCGGAGAAACTTCCGAAAACGCCACCTCAAAATTGTCACTTACAGTTCCTGCAGTTTACTCGTGGGCCAGTCAACGAATGATTACCAATTGAAATAAATCATTAGAGCGAGTTCATCTCACATGTGACTAAATTATTACTGTAGGTTAAAAAAATGTTAACCACCCTACGAAAGTTTGAATAAGTCAGTGGAAAAAATCGCTAAATAACTAATTCTCTATTTATGACACCGTCATACAAGGATTATAAATAAAGTTACAGTTGGGCGAATGTACAAAAACACGGTCAACAGCGTCAATTTCAAGACAGTGAACTTTGATTTGTTATATTTTGTTGAAAAATAAATAGAAATGAAGCGAAAAAAATCAAGCGAATTTCTTGACATTTTCTGTAAATGTATGCGTCATAAAAATGGAAAAATTTAAATAAGTAGCTTACAGAGGTAATTATCGAGGAGGACCTTATCTCAGCTCCAAATTGTGATAGAAAGCTCAGCTAAAAACTGAAATAAGTAAAAAAATTCAAATAATACAATGACATAAGAAATAAAGTTTCAAAATTGTTAAATAATTGGTTATTAGCAATAATTTTTTCTACGCTTTTTTTATGTCGCTTGAGGGCGGCGAATGTAACTGATACAGGCAATATAATAGAGTATTTTCACTTGTGGCGTCATTTAAAAATTTCCGAATAGTCCGGGAATATCATTGCACTGTATACATTGCATCGCGTGCATTATCTTAGTTGAAGAATTGTATTTATTGGCAAGTTAAATATGTCCATTAAATACTTTTTGAGTTTATCTGGTGAAGTGAAGGTCAGTTATTGTGATAAACTAAGAGCAATTGACAATTTAGATCCCTATTCTCTGAAAAGTGAGGAATTTCTCACAAGCATTACTGATATATCCGTAGTGAGTGATGAAATTTTTCAAGGAATCAGGTGGTGAAGCTATAAGCATTAGGGCACCACAACTGCTGTTAGAAATTTCTGTTGTAAGTTTAAGTGAAATGTGCATGACCCCAGCTACAGTGGCAAGTGTACCTTAAAGTTACAATACTTTCATTTTGAAATTTAGGAATATGTCATGGAAATTTAAGAACCGAGCATCCAAATGTCATTGAAAGTATAAAAATTTAAGTACATAATATTGAATCTTACTAAATTTTTCTATTGAAATTTTAATGAAAGTATTGAAATTTCAACTAACTATTGAAATTTCATTCAAAGTATTGAAATTTCAATGAAAGTATTGAAACTTTAGTACAGAATACTAAATCTTATGAAAATTTTGTATTCAAAGTTTAATGAAAGTATTGAAATTTCAATGGAAGTATTGAAACTTAAGTACAGAATATTGAATCTTATTGAAGTTTCAATGAAAGTATTAATACTTAAGTGAAGAATATTGAATCTTATTAAAATTTCAATGAAAGTATTGAAATTTAAGTAGAGGATATTGCATTTCATTGAAATTTCAATGCAGGCATTGAAACTGGAGTAGAGTCTATTTAATTTTTCATAATAAAGTATAAAAATTTTAATGAAGGTATTGAAACATAATAAACTAGAAGCTTAAATTGTATGTAATACAAATTTTATTTAAAATAATTATCATTATTGATAATGATAGTAATTATATAAAAATTTCCATTTAAATTTTAAAAAACTGTTGATTATTAGAATCGATTTGACGGTGAATTACGACCGCGATCCCGAATCGTCAGCATGCATTGCCCTAATTTTGTCGCACAATCTTTTGACACTACGATCAAAAGTTTTTAATTTTTCCTTTGGTTCAAGATCTTTTTTCGCACCTTTTCCTTGAGGATTAATTTCGATCAGTAAACTAGAATTACATACATTAACTCAATTATAAATATTACACAGGTTATAAGTACATAATGTAGTTCTTTAATTTGTTATATTTAACTTTGATTGAATTCTAAGGTTTCGAAAATTGTATTTGGGTAAAACAGCCCAAAAACGTAATATCATTGAAAATTCATCAGCACGCTCGTCAAAATGTTGTTTCTTTTAATTAGGATTTTGTTCTTCACTACTACGCACCAGTTAGCATTGGCGTCCTACAGTGTTTGACATATAAAAAATTACATATTATTTTATGAAACATTCATTCCAAAACTTTGAACTCAATACTCAGTACACTTTTTGGAAATTTGTTTTTATTGGTTTGCCAGTGATATTCCAGAGCAGTACATTTACATTTTTGGAAAAATTTGATTGTTATAAACAAATTTGCAATGAAGACAATAATTTTCAACAACATTATTTAATTTTAATGCCAAAAAGACGAACCGACCACAATACAGTTAAATTTGTAACCAAATAGTTCAATTTTCTACAAAATTGTTGAATTTTCAAGCCAAAAGTATGAATTTTCTACATAATAGTAGAATTTTTAACGTAAAAGTTCATTTGAAAGCAAATTGTTTAATTTTTAACTATAGTAGTATACCATTAAGCCGGGCTACATGGTACTTTTGACTTGGCGGAACAGTGGAAGAAACTTTGGGTATCAGTGACTTGTTCTATGCTACATGGTACTTTTGACCGCACTTATTAGTAAAATTGAGGCTTTTCTGGTACCCGGCTACATGGCACGTTTAACTATGTGAACAGTGGAATGAACGATGACTCCCGATTATGTGTGCTAAACTACATGGTACTTTCGACCACGTCGAATGGAAAAATCAACACTAATTTATACGTAAATTCGCAGCTACTTTACACAGTAATTTCTAGTATATGTCAAAAGGTATAAATAACTTTTTTCATGAGACACATGGCAACTCATACTTTTTTTTGCAGAAAATTTATTCTTATTTTATAGTGAAATCTCCTTTGAATTAGGAAAATTTACACTCTGATATGTTGTAGTCGCAAGCCCTTGTCATATGCTTCTGCCCTTTTCTTATCAATCTGCGTTTGTAAGTCAGCTGCAGCCTGAAAACGACAAAATGATCAATATGAGAGTACAGAGAAGCATTTTTCAAACAAATTCATAAAAATGTAAACATAATAAATAACAATTTTTACTCGCATGTACAAAATAAATCCAGATAAAGTTTCTGCTACAGAGGCTTTATTGTTTCTCGTATCTTTTTGAGCAGGAGACACAAGTTCTGTATTTCTACAGTGTCCTTTTTGCGTTTTTAGCACCCTTTTTTGGCTCCTGCGCCATATTTCATGTGCCTTGGCTACATAATCGTGAGTAATAAAAAAAAAAGTAACAGCGTCTTGATTTACTGTAACAAAAAATGAAATAATCAATCTCAGTCTCAAGTTTCACGAAAACTAGTTAAAAATTTTAATTCTCACAACAAATTTGGTATACTTGCCTTTTGGTAGTTTCTCGACGTCTTACAAAATTGTTCCTTCGACAGGACTTTCATTTCCGGAAGTGCTCGATGTTCTCGGTTTTTTGGGGTTTTCTGGTGTACTTAGGTTAGGAGAAAAAGAATATTTCTGTCTCGCATCTTGTCTCATTTCTCATGAACAAAACTCTGGAAAGAAACAATACAACCGATGCATCGGCGGTAAAGTACCATCAATTCTCGAATTGGAGGGAGTTATGTACTTAATTAAAATATAGAGTTTTTTACACGATAATTTATATAAAGCTTAATTAATTTACTACAACTTACCTTATAAATCTCACCTGAATATCAGTGACACTGAATATTAGGCAGCTCCAATTTTTTCCTCAAATATTTTAATTTAAAGAAGGTTTCAAACTGCAGGACAAACACTTTACCAAAGCTTGATGCCAACTGAAGCGTCGCTTTGGATACATGGCGCGACAGAGGATTATAAAATGTTTTTACTAAATAAACAGGTTATAATCTACTCTGATTCTAATGGCATGGACATAACAGACGTGGAAAAAGTACCATGAGACAAGTTATAATATGTCTTAGGCTATAAGACAGTTTGTACCACTTGAAATAGAGTCGAAATCCTTGAAAGAAAGGGCAGGGAACAGGGAACAGTTTACTTTGCCAAAAAGGGTCTGGTACCTGCTACCACGGCAATATTTCACCATGCGAAATGAGAAAAGTACCATGTGAAATAGGAAAAGTACCATGTGAAATAGGCAAATCACCAATCCTATAAAAGGAAAATTATACTATGTGATATAATACTTGTTACCTGCGTTTTCGGGAATTACTACCCATGTAAATACTTTTTCTGACAACTTTTCTCCGTTCCTACTGCTATTTTTCCAAAGATTTTATACATAATACGAATAATACGTTACACTCCATCTATTTAATAAAAATAGCTTGGTACTGATAGAGAAAAATACGTTCTTAAATGTTAAGAAATAATAAATTTCTTGTTATAAAGTACAATTCTACACAGAATCTTTTACCATGTTTTTAAATAATTATATTTACTATGTGCGAATAGAGTTTTTCGCTTTTTGAAACGTATTTTCCACTCTGCAATTAATATTTTCTAGTAATTTTCATGTGCATTTTACATTTCCAAAAAGTAGGTTCTTCTTTTTACCATGTGGCACTGTAACAACTACAACGTTCGTAAAATCTATTTTTCTCCGTGTAGGAAAGAAAGTTTTCTGTGCATTTGTTGACCTAGAAGGAGCATTTGTCAAGGTGAATAGAAGTAAAGTTTGGGAAGTCCTTAAAGAGTATGGAGTCATTGGATGGCTCCTAAAAGCAATGAAAACAATATATGCAGGTAGTAAAGCGAGTGTAAGGGTAAATGGGAAACTGAGTGACTGGTTCTATATCATACAAGGCGTCTAAGAATGGCCCTCTTCGACGAACAAGGTGTAGATCTTGAGGCATTAAAGGTACGTGGGTTACCTTTCGCAGATGACAAAATTGTTATGGCAGAATCAATCGAGGACTTTTAAAGAATGTTAAGTAAACTGAGCACAATCGTGAAGAACAGGGGCCTCAGAATTAACGTAAATAAAACAAAAATCATGGTGTTTGGAAGAAAAGGTGAGAAAACAATGCGCAACATTGTCCTAAATGACGAGAGATTAGAACAGGTTGATAAGTACGTATATCTGAGTAGCCTATTCACTAACGACGGAAAAATAGATGGGGAGTTAGATAGGCGCATGAATGAGGATAAGAAGGTTATGGGTAGAGCAGGGTCCATTATCAGAAGTAAAAACATATCAAAAAAAGCTAAAATGGCAATACATAATTCTATATTTTTACCGCCTGTACTATACGGTAGCGAGACATGGACCTGTCAAGAAAATAACAAGAGCAAAATTATCGCGATTGACATGAATTACCTACGCCAAATATGCGGGAAAACACTGATGCACTGATTGAGAAACGAAATAATCCTCAAAGAATGTGGTGCAAAAGAAACAATAGTTGAAATTTGGTAAAGAAATCAGTTAAGATGGTTCGGATGTTGAAAGAATGAAAGATGAACAAAAAACGAAACAAGTGTATGAAGATAAAGTTAATGGCAGTATGCCCAGAGGTAGACCGCAAAAAGAATGGTTAGAGTGTGTAAATGAGACCTTGATCAGAAGAGACATAAGAAGCCATAGAAACACGAGAGCTTGCATGAAAAAATGCATGGTCGTGCAGGAAGTTAGAGAAGTCCTATTTATGTACATTTTAGGTCTGATGATGAGACCGTACTGGTCTCGAAACGTAACAATAAGTTTTTTATTCGGAAATTGATTTTATAAACATTTGTAATGGTCTGGAAGTCGTCAGTGTTTTTTTCAATTTTCCATACTTATTGGTTTCTGCTAGACGTAAAAGAAAATAAGGCAATAACCTTTTTGGTTACAAATTGAATTGTTTTGTGAAAAATTCAAAAATCTAGTTGATATTTGGCTTCCTTTTTGGGCTGGACATCTTTTTAGGTTAAAAATTCAAGTCTGTTCCATAAATTTCATCTTTTTTTGGTCAAAAATGCAACTTTTTGCTTGAAAATAAATCGGTCGCTTTCTAGTGTAACATAAGCAACGATAATTGCTACATTTTCCATTCAATTTTGTTGCTCTTTCAGGTACTTCTTCAACCCTTGCAGTATCATTTCTCTCGATATAAAGAATTGTGTTGTGCCCACTCGGAAACTTCACGCACTGTCCCGAATTACACTTCTTATTTCTGTGTCCAGGTTTTAAACAATTAGAGCACACACGTAATCTAAAAACTTCTCCGATTCGAGCGTCCGCAAGAAGTGATCGCACAATAAACACTTTCTTTATTATTGCATAAGAAGTGAGACGTTCATAATATTCACCCGTACTATAAGTTTCGAATTCATCTGCTTTTGTTTACTGCTGATAGTCTGGAGGCCCGGTTTATCTATGGCAATTCTCTGTAAATATTTGCAGTGACATTCCAAAATTTGAGTCATTCGCGTAAACGTCAGCGTTTTGATCGTTGACAACATTATTTTTTGCCATTCTCTCTCAGTCGCAAAATCTAACTCAGTGATCAATAAATACGTTCATCGTACCACAAGACTATGTTTTTTCACCTAGCGCGTTTAATGCTAATAAGTAGGTTTTCACGTCTTCAACTAGCTGGCACAGAGCAGAGCACGTAGCCTTTGTTAAAGTTAGCAATTCGAACAATGATTTTACATGAAAATGGTCGTGTGATCGTTAATCTTCATAAGGATGCGTTAAAAGTTTCTGAGCAAGTTCGTAGTTTGCCTCATACCTAAAGATTGAATAACTCTGGTCGCATCTATAGATCTCCTGTCAATGAAGTTAAATCATGGAATTTTTCAATGTTCGAGAGTTCTGTTCGATTGTCTACCATAGTTTTTAATGAATCGTGAAATTTAACCCAATCTTTGAATGAGTCATCAAACTTAGGAATTGTGAGTGTAGGGAGGATCGCTACAAGTGCTGTCATTGACAAAAGATTACTAATATCAGCTGATGCTGATTAAAGTTTTGGGATGACAATGCGTTTGATCAAGAATCGGATGCGACTATTGGTACAATTGATCAGCGCTTTTGTAGAAATTCTCTGATGTTTGATACTTTGTCCAAATAATTTTTTTCAAAATCCTCGCGTTCTTCTGATTCACCATCAGCTTCGTCTTCACCGACTGATAATTCAATTTCAGTTTGCACTGAGTCTTAATTATCATACAAAGGTTCAAATTTCTCTAATTTGCTATACCTGAATTTTGATCGCACGCCGCGAAGAAATTTCTTATTCTCGATAGCTTAGCCTTGATAGGCGTTCGCTGTTTTTTTTCCACGATGCTAAGTCTACCATTTTAATTCGCGACGGTTAACGCATGTCAAAGTAAAGGGATATTTTATTTTCAAGGGATAAGTAGAAATAAAGGAAATTGGAGACTCACCGATAGAAGAAAGTAATGTCCATATGAAGTTCGTCCACCAACTCAGGAATGTGACTCGTTCACAATTTCACTTTACAATTGTTATTGTTACATTTGAAGTCACTTTGGTCACAGGTCACAAGACTCACAAAGGCCGAGACAAAGGCACAAGGGTAAGAAAAGTCACAATTATCGAGTCACAAATATCACAATATCCATAAAATGCGGCATCAGTCCGCTAATACTTAATTGTTTTTGTTCACAAATATCTGGCTCGAAGGACCAATGTTCCGCATGCAATGTCAAGTTAAAAGGTTTCTACATTTCTATACTTTTGCATGCACTTTATTGAAATGTTCTCGTAAAGTTGAGAATGCGGATGGGACATTTGAATTCAATTTATTTAAGCAATAAGAAATGCGATTCAAAAGCTTACAGAAGATTTGATATGAAGCTTTCATATAAATGTCTTGTCAAATTACGGTGTTTTAGAAAAATGAAAAGGTCTGAAGATTCTAATGCCTCAGGTCACACGCAGTCAAATAACGGAGTTACAGGGATAGTTCATAACAACAATTAGGTCTACGTGACTAAAAGCATGCTCGACCATGCTCAAGTGAAGTAAGTTAAGGTAAAAAAGAAGAATTTGAAAACGGTGGAAAACGAATGAACTTTATTATAGGTTAAATGCATATCGGTTATACGTACGTAGAAATAATTCGAATTGTTGAAACGTTTAACCGGTAAAATGATGAGCTCTACTTTTTTCACAAAGTGGTGCAGAGTTTCAGGCAGTGCAGTGGCGCAAATCTGGTATTTACTTTTTTTTACTAGTCTTGTGTAAAAATGTACAGCATATGGCATTAAAAATTACAATGAATTGCAAACATTTTCAATTAATAATCAAATATGTAGTGTTTATAAGCAAACAGATAATTTTCAATAATAATTTATCAAAAACTTATTGCAAGTTAATTCCAAGAAAAGTCTAACTAGGTTAGTCATTGAAGGCTGAGTAGATGTTTGTCTATACTACTGTGCGTTGTCTAGCTTTGTCAAGAATTTTGTAAAAAAATGCCTTTTTTCTTATTGAAAATATCAAACAATGTGTACTCAACGTTGATCCTTTTTCAAACATACTTTTTTGAAGCCTTCTTTTGCAATGTTGTTACACCATTTGATTTTTTTAAGTTTATGTTTTTAAAAAACAATTTACTTTCAAAAAGTTTCACTCATATTGCGCACGCAAATAAAAAAAGGACTCGTATTTAAATGGTGATTTATATTCTAATATTTTATTTTTTCCGTTTTCGTCTTCAAAAAGTACTAAAATTTTCACGCTAGAAATGTTGTTTATTTGGATCACTCCCCCCAAAAGTTGAAATGATCGAAGTTGGGTTGCATGAAATCAAGTCAATTCAAATATCAAACAATTAGCTGATATTTGAAATTGCGCTGGCTTCGTAAATCCCCGAAGCGTGAAAAATAGATTAAGAATATAAATAATATAAATCTTTTCAAAGCGTTTTTGCTATGTTTCCAATTTTCGACATTTGTTATTCTATTTAATATGAGACCTATAGAAAAAAGTCAAGAAGCAATTGTACGGCTCGTTTTTATAAACTATATAGTTTTTCTATTTGATTCCTTTGATTATTTTCGTGATTTAACGCATACGTGAATATTTCATGTTTCAATTGCATTTTCGATGTGATCAAAGCAAAAAACGACGATTACTATTTTAAAAAAATTTTTTTTCTTTTCAATGCTATCATTGTTATACAATTTAAGCCCTTTTTACATTATCATTCTAATGAGAAGGTATTGGTTTTATGTAAAATTTGACATAGTCGGTTTTCATCAAATCTCCACGTTTTGAGACCCCCTGAGCTAGAAAAAACGATTTTTACCCAGGTGTCTGTAGTCTGTGGTCTGTCTGTCTGTAGCCACGATAATTATCGAAAAAATTATCAGATTTGATTGAGCTTTAGCACACTCTTTTATGGCCTACAAAGAAAGAACGAGTTCGTTAACCAGCTATTTTGGATGAAAATTCAAAAAGTGAGCACATTTTGAAAATTTTTGAGACCACTTTTTTTGAAGATTTGAAAATTCTATGTACGGTTATTAGTAGTACGCAAAATGACGAACAAAATATTCTCATGACTTTTCGTGATAAAAAAAAAATACTGGAGTTATAGCATTTTCAAAATTCCAAAAAACAAACGAAAATGAACATTTTAAGCCGAAAAAAACCACGATATGAAAAAAAGTAGAGAGGAGAAAAACGTTGCTTCTTGAACACCCTATAATATTTTCATAACAACTTTTTTAATTTTTTGAAAAATAAAAAATTCCAATTTTGATCGCACAAAAAAATAATGAAAAATCAAAAATTCCATTTTGCTGTGAAACTATGCAAGATACGAGAAAAGATCGTCTCACCAAAATTCTGCACCTAAAAAAGATCTACAAAGTTCTTAGCATTCACTTTTTGATATGACGCGTAGTTTTTGTTTTATTCGTAAAAAACAGCATTGAAAATAGAAAAATCAAATTTTTAGACGTATAACACAAGCTACGAAAAAAATGACGAAAAAAAAATTTGTTCATCCAAGGAAGAGGTAAAAATTTGTTGTGAATCATGTTTCGATAGGATGCGTAGTTTTTGTTTTATTCGTGAAAATAACATTGGCAGTAAAAAAAATCGAATTTTTGAAAAAACAATGCAAGCTACGAAAACAGATAAATGAACAAAAATTGTGCATTCAAAAAAGATTTACAAACATGTAACCAATTTTTGTTGTAAGAATATATTCAAAATGAAAAAATTAACTTTTTGGAAAACGGCACAAGCTAAAATAAAATTTTAACTAATAAAATTTGTCACCTAAATTATATCATTATTTTTCATTTCAAATCAAATACAAATTTAGTAATTTGTATATGAAGAACATATAACACGAAGCATAAACGGCGGTTGTAGGAAGAAAATCTGGTGATGAATAGTGGAATGATGAAATTGAGGCAGCCCAAAAAGAAAAGAAAGAAGCGCACGAAAGAACCTTGCACATTACAGGTCTTAGCGATGAGGAGAGAAATAGACTTGGAAATGATTACAGACACAACAAGAGAAAAGTTAAACGACTAGTCAAATAGAGTAAAGAGAAAATCAGAACAGAAGAAGAGAGGAAAATACAAAAAAGCTTTAGAGGAATTATGAAACTATTATATAAACAGTTGACGGAAAGAAAAAATACAGAGTTTGCGAGCATGAGAAACAGCAAAGGTGAAATGCTATATGATATAGAGGGGATAGTAGACGCTTTAAAAGACTCTTTTAAAGAACTATTAGGAGGTGAAAATATAGGAAAACAAAACTGCGATATAGAACATAATGCATTAGAAAACCCAATTGAAAAAGTCCGTGTCACTGAGGTCAGAGACATAATAAAGAACTTGAAAAACGGTAAGGCTGCCGGTGTAGACAGTATTAGCGCTGAAATGCTTGAATACGGTGGCGAGTACATACCTCACAGGTTGTGCGGATTAATAAATTTATGTATCGAGACGGGGGAAGTCCCAGACAATTGGAGAAAAGCGATTATCGTACCAATATACAAAAGAAAGGGAGATAAAAGCAACTGCAGTAATTACAGAGGTAATGAGCCTGAAAGATCATGTACAGATCAGATATTTAGCCTCAGACAGATCACAGAAAAAATCTTGAGAGTAGGAAAGAAAGTTTTCTGTGCATTTATTGACCTAGAAAAAGCATTTGACAAGGTAAATAAAAGTAAACTTTGGGAAGTCCTTAAAGAGTACGGAGTAAATGGAGGGCTCCTACAAGCAATAAAAACAATATATACAGGTAGTAAAGCGAGTGTAAAGGTAAATGGGAAACTGAGTGACTGGTTCGATATTATATGCAAGGCGTGAAACAAGGATGCGTTATGTCCTCGTGGCTATTTATCATATTCATGGATAAGTGTCTAAGAACTGCACTCTTCGACGAAGAAGGTGTAGATCTCGAAACAGTAAAGGTACGTGGGTTAGCTTTCGCAGATGACAAGATTATTATGGCAGAATCAATCGAGGACTTGCAAAGAATGTTGAATAAACTTAATACAAACATGAAGAACATGGGACTCAAAATTATCGTAAGTAAAACAAAAATCATAGTGTTTGAGGGAAAAAGTGAGAAAACAAGATGCAACATTGTCATAAATGATGAGAGATTAGAACAAGGTGACCAGTACGTATATCTAGGTAGTCTATTCACTAGCGACGGAAAAATAGATGGGGAGTTAGATAGGCGCACAAATAAGGGTAGACAGGTTATCGGTTGAGTAGGGTTCATCCTCACAAATAAAAACATATCAAAAAAAGCTAAAATGGCCATGCATCATTGCGTATTCGTACCGACTTTACTATACGGTAGCGAGACATGGACCTGTCAAGAAAAGGACAGGAGTAAAATAACGCGATCGGCATGAAACCTCTGCGCATAATATGCGGGAAAACACTGATGGACAAAGTCCGAAACGAGACGATCCTCAAAGAATGTGGTACAGGAGAGAAACTCGTTGACATATGGGAAAGACATCAGTTAAGATGGTTCGGACATCTTGAAAGAATGAAAGATGAACGACTGACCAAACAAGTGTATAAAGGTAAAGTAAATGGCAGAATGCCCAGAGGTAGACCGCCGAAAGAATGGTTAGAATCTGTAAAT